>APFE030941118.1:7368-55585 GCA_000404065.3 Pinus taeda
AGCTGGTTTATTTCCATTTTTGGTTGTAAGCATATTTCAGTATTTTCCATTAATGAAATGAAGTATTATTTCCGCTGCATCTTTGTGTGTATGGTTATCTCTGTAATTTGTTGCGTTCCTGTTTAAATCTGGATCAAAGGGAGTGATAAGGAACATGGAGAGAGAGGGAGAGAGGACAACAAGAGGGAAGAGAGATAGAAGTGGGGGAGAGAAAGAGGAGGCGAGGGGGGCAGGCAATGAGGGGGGGATAGATAGATTGGAGAAAGAGTGTATGTTTTGGGGATGATATAGAGAGACAAAGGGAGATAAAGATAGAGAGATTCATAGGTATGGAGTGAGAGAGTGAGTGTGTTTTGAGGGGTGAGATATAGAGATAAAGAAGGAGAGATGGAGGGATATATATATTATATATATATATATATATATATATATATATATATATGGAGGGGTGAGAGAGGGAACAATATTTCTGGCACTAGTTGCATTGATTTCAAATTAGAGGGTGATTTCTAATCCTATTTGATTGCTTGCACTAGATGCATTGATTTTAATGTAGATGTTGATTTCTAATGATATTTGATTGCTTGAACTAGATGCATTTATTTCAATGTTGATGATTTCTAATCCTATTTGATTGCTTGCACTAAATACATTGAGTTTTAGTGTAGATGGTGATTTCTAATCCTATTTGATTGCTTGCACTAGATGCATTGATTTAATTGTAGATGTTGATTTCTAATTATATTTGATTTCTTGCACTAAATGCATTAATTTCAATGTAGATGATTTCTAATCCTATTTGATTGCTTGCACTAAATGCATTTATTTCAATGTAGATGGTGATTTCTAATACTATTTGATTGCTTGCACTAGATGCATTGATTTCAATGTAGATGTTGGTTTCTAAACCTATTTTCTTACTTGTACTAGATGCATTGATTTGAGTGTAGATGTTGATTTCTAATACTATTTGACTGCTTGCATTAGATGCATTGATATCAGTGTAAATATTGTTTTCTAATGTTATTTGGTTGCTTGCATTAGTTGCATTGATTTTAGTGTATATGTTGATTTCTTATTTGATGTAATTGGATGTATGATGGTACATTAATTTTGAAGTGATTGGATTAACAATATTCATTGATTTCAATGTAAGCACAAAAAATTATTGATAATGTACATTGATTTTTGTGTTATAGTAATTCAACCTATTAACATTGGAGAGAAAGAGAGACAAGATATGACGTTTACTACAACAACTCGAGTTAAATATTTAAATGGTTTATGATTTCAAGTGTAATTTTCATATTATTACTCACATTTTTTGTCATTCAGCACTATTACATTGCTAATTTGAATTCAAAAATTTTATTTCATCATTAAAGTTATTAACAATATTTATCATCTCAACAAACTAAGGTAAGCAAGAAAATTAAAAATTAAAAAGATCAGATTAATCCCATACATATTTAGCATATCTAAAATGATTTCAATAATATTAGATGTATTTACATATTATTGATCAAATTAATCATATGTTTGATAGATTTTCCCTTGCCGCACATGATTGAAACTAGCCTAGATCCATCTTAACTCTGAACCTATCAAGCACCAAGAGGGATCAAATCTCTCAAGATGCGAACCTTTCCTCAAGTATTGCAGTCAAAAAAGAGATTTTCACCTCGAGATATTTGATCCCTCTCGGCGCTTGATAGATCTAAAGCTAAGATGGATCGAGGTGTATTTAATTTAATTTGTTTTTTATTTTTATATAATTTGACTTAGTCAAAATGTTAAATATAACATTACCTCTACATACTAGGGTTGGCGCCTCTCGATACAAATGTCTAGCAGTTTTATTCTTAGGTATTAAAAATTTGTTAAAAGAGTGGTTTTCCTACCTCTAGTCTATAAACAATTTCAATGCAAAACAAGATTTCTTAGTTTGTCTGTCCTTCCTAGAAATATTTTTTCAAACCATTTTTCCAATAAAAGTAAGAACAATGATTTATCTATCTAATTTTTTAAAATAACATGCCTCTTTGGAGAGAAACAAAATTAATTTGAATTTTATTCCTTTAAATAGGCTACATTAGAGAAGAACACCATGTGAAAAACCATAGGTAATTTGATCCCGAAAACCATAAAGATGGAATTGTTGGTTAGCCTTATGGTGTGTGGTCTGCTTAATTTTAAAATTAGGGAAGAAATGGGTCAATAATATTTGGAGCTATGGAGCAATAGTTTTATTAATGGATAAGGGTGAAGGAAACACACTTTGATGTTATGAACTAGAAGTTTTATGATTATTTAGGAGAGGATTATGATATAAACAATTTATCATCTTTACCTCCATTACATGCACTACAACAAAACCTTGTGATTTGCATCCCTTTTTTCTTCCTTTTTTTGTGCTATTTGTGTCCATTTATCAAATATGGTGCAAAACTTGATGCAAAATTTGCATCGAGTTTTGCATCATCTTACACTAAGTTTAGAACTACGTATTGTAATAGGTTTTGCACTAGGTTTCACGCCAGGTTTTATGCCAATATTGTGCCATCCTTTGCACCATGTTTTGCATTAGTTTTCGCACCTAATTTTGTTTCCCCTACTTTCTCATTCTCTGTTGCATCCACTTTTTGCGCCTACACTCGCATCAACTTTTGCATCATCTCTTGCATCATCTTTTGCATCATTTTTTAAATCCTTTTTTGCATCCATTTTTGCATCATTTTTTGCATTCCCTTTATGCCAAGTTTTGCATCGAGGTTTGTATCTAGTTTTTCATCTACTTTTGCATCCACTTTTGCATCTTGTTTTTCATCCATATTTACATCCTCTTTTGCATCTATTATTGTGTCCACTATTGCATTCAATTTTCTTGTGCCATAATTTATGAGGACGAGTATTGCAGCAAGGATGTTGTAACTCCTGAGGCTACTGACTTTACTTCATCAACCCGAGGTTCATACAAACTTGAAGATGACAGTGTTGTGTACATAAATAGATGTAATTGATCTACTATTTGTCACTACTAAGTTAGGGTGATGGACCACTAGGGTTTCTCAAACTAGCCTTCTTTTGACTAGAAGAATTTTGATTACCAACATAGAGAGGGGACATTTACCCTAATTGGGGGAAAATAAATGTTTCCTATTGCATGAAACAAAGACTGAAAGAAATGCTTACAAAATAACATAAAATCCTCTATCTACTTGCTAACATACCTTGCTTGCAAAATAACCCTACTTTAACACATGTGAGGTTGTAACTAATCTAAGCATGAAATCTGATCTATAGAGTACTAATGGTTGTGTGCATGAATAGATATAAAAGGACTATTTTTCTTTATCTTTTTGCTTGAAAAACGTAAAAGCTAATCTTTCTTTGTTCCTTGACAGGCTAGATAGGTGTGGAGGGAGAGGAGTACAACGGTTCTGATGGCTTGGAGGTCAAGTAGGGGCCTAATCCTGGCTTTGGTGATGATTTTTCTCAATTCAGACTCAAAATAGGCTACTACAAGTTTTCTTACACGATGTCTACAGGAAGTACTAGATCACCTACAAGATGCCCTGTTTTACTACAGGAAGAGGGCGAAAGCTTAGGGAGTGGTCTAGAAGGCGAGATGGAGCTTGGAAAAGGTGAATAAGGAGTGAATAAGGCATGAGAGTGGTAGGCACTTACTCAAAACTCAAGCCAAAGCTTTAATATGGTTGGATTTGGTCAACAGAAATGGAAATCTTTCCTCATAAGACAAGAATTTGAATTGAGACCACAGTGAATTTTGGCAAACATGGGTGGATATGGCTTGGTTGAGGTTGATGAGATGAGGTCTCCCTACAATGTAGAAACTCCTGCAACAACACACATCACTATTGGCATTTACACATAAATTCATCTAGAAACAAGAAGGGTTTATTCAAATAGAAGAAAACAGAGTTGTCATCATTTACTTGATAAGTTTATGCATGGAAGTGCTTGAAACCAATATAAAAGCGAGATGAAATTAGTGCAAAACCTACAAGATCAGAAATAGCAATTGCAACTTATCATATGAAACTGAAAGATAATGACCTAATTAGTAGGAAAACCCTAGATTATGCAAAAAAGCAAGAATTTTGTCTTTTGTGTTGGATGGGAAGTGTTCCTCAAGCTATGATCCCTAAAAGGGAGAAATGAGGTGAAAACCACTTGTTTTCAGCCTTTTTGGAATATATTCTTATCACTACAATGCTACTGTTAGAACTATCCACAAATGGAGGCAAACTAATTAAACCTACCAATACTTGCAAATGAACAATACCAAAATCAGTTTAGCAACTAACTATGAGTATAACCTAAGCATACATATACAACAAGAGGAACCTTTGTTGCTAGGGTTGGGCCCTAACCCAAGAGCTTCATCCCTCTAAGTCAACTCAGCATTGGATCAAGGGAATGCTGCTCATTTTCATTAAAATATTAGAAAGACACAAGAGTGCTTGGTTACAATGCTTCAACTCGAAAACTTCTTAGCTAACTTGAACAAAAAATCTGAATCCTAATGAGGCTCTAGGCCTCTTGATTTATACAACTGAAGTTACCAAGACCTTCCTTAAATTTAGGGACGCTTGGCTCCCAATCTCGAGATCAACTGGTCTTCAACTATCATTGGCTTGGCTGTCAATGAACCTCATGACTTGGCTGCTTGCAACTCTGAGCTGATGATATTTGATTGAGGAATCTTCGAGTGAGTGAGGAGTTAATGAGGGAGATTCTATCTCCTAGAATCCCTCTTGCTTTTCTTCATTCGAGTTCTTGCACTTTAACTAGCCAAAATTTGCTCCAAAACCTACAATCAATGCACATTAGACCACTAGGCATGACATCTCATATTTCCTTGCCTCATTAAGCAAAACATAATTAAAGCATGTAAAGAATGATGAGAAAAGTTTATTTTAGTAAGCTGGAGGTGCATTAAGGTCCATATAATTTACCCATTAATGAGCCTCATCATCACTCCCCTACTGAAAATGTTGTTCATCCTCTGAGTAACTCAATCTATGCCCATGTCTTTCATTGCTTTGGTGGCCTCCCTGACATTCCAGGCTTCTGCTATAGTCTCTTCTTATGGATAAAACCCTGCATTCCTCTCTATCTCCTCCCACAGATTTCTTTCTTCTTCTTCCTTTACCTCCTCTAACATACCTAAAAGCAATGGTGGGCTAAGTTTCAATCCAATCCAGTTAACTTTGAATCCATGTAATGTTTGCTTCTACATTGGGACTCTTTCTAGTGCATCCCTCATTCTATCAGGAGAATGATATTCTTTGATCTTTAGGCTGTAGGGTAAGGTGTTCCATCTCATTTGGCAAGCTTGTTGGATCTCATCTCCTAACAACCTTAGCATGTCTTCAAAATGAGTGATTGCTTGTTCTTGTACATCAAGGTATCGTGGTGCAATCTTGGGATCATTTGCAATGAGGTTGTGGGTGTTGATGACTGCCATTGAGTTAGACTGTTCTGCTCAGATGAAAAGGGGTTCTGCTTCTTCTCTTTCCAATACCCTTTTCATTTTTGTAACTCTGGTTTCCTCATGACTCATCCAAGATGCCAAGGCCATTAGTTGTAAGTCCCCTAGCTTTGGATTGGGGTCCCACACATTTAAATCTGTCAAATCTAAATTGTGTAGGTAGAAATCAAATAGCTTTGCTCTATCTTGTAGGGTGCTTTGATCGTAGAGGTCAATGAATTTCCTGTAGTCTCGAAAATGCATAATTCCTCTTTGTGCTAGGGTTTTTATCTGAAATTGTAGCCATTGTTCTTTGAGGTATAATGCATATGAATTTGCTGACATCTTGCGTTGAATTGCCTCCATGGATAAACTTGCCATAGTTGCCAATTGGCCTTCATTTTCCTGTAAATGCTTTCTTAGACATGTGTTCTCAGCCTGTAATTGATATTTCAACATTATTTCCTTGTCTCTTATGCTACTTAATTCTCTTCCAATTTCTTGCAGCTTCTCTTCCATGTCACCTACATCCTCCACTCCTTTTGATTTAGCAATTTTCATCCACTAATGTGTCCTTGCTCTCTCTTTTTCAAGTTCAAAGAATAGAGGAATGGTAAATTTTTGTGGTATCACCCTACCTCCTTCAATGAATCTATAGTAGGGAGCTAAGGTTTGGTTGTGGGATAGGCTCCTTCAGCTCCTGGGCCTCTTCCTCTATTTTTTCTTGAGTAATTTCTTCCTCTTTTCCTTCCCTTTGCCCTTGCAGCCTTTCCTGATCTTTTTCTTGTGTTTTCTGCAATTTTGATAGGGTTTCCTGTAGGATCGTTTTTGCTTCTTGTAGTTCTGACTATGTTTCCTATAGGATACCTTTCCCTTTTGTTGAGGTAGACCTGGTGATAGGTCTCCTAACATAGGTGATCAATGACTTAGGAGAAGCTTGTTTAGATGTTTCTTCTTCTTCCTTTTTCCTTCTTCCCTAGAGGGACTACTTTCTCTTGCTATTTTGGTGAGTCCTCTATGATAATTGGAATTTTGGTAGGGTTTCGAGGTCTCCCTTGTTTAATCTAGGTGCTCTTCCTTGTCCTGAAGTAAAGGGGAGTTTTCCTTTGTCTCTTTCCCTTTGATTTGGTACGTGTACTTAGGGAAGTTAGAGCAGTTGATGCCTCCTTTCCTGTAGGCTCTGGAGACACCCTTTGTGGTTCTTCTTCGTCCCTGCTCTATTTTTCATAATATTTTTCATCCTTTTGTACTTCATCCTCTCTTTCATCTTCTTCTTCATCCTCTTTTTCTTCTTATTTTTCATCCTTTATTTCTTCTTCTCCCACACTAGAAGTAGGGCTTCTGTCATACTCAATGGCTCAAATTGCTCCTTCTCCGGCATGTCTGGAAATGTTGACCATGAAATAGGGGTTCTTAAATTGTTTAGGGCATCTTCCAAAATGAGTTTGATCAACACATGATGTGCTAGTTGTTGATGTTTTCCTTCTTGTACCTTGATGCACATGACTATTATTGATTGTAACAGAAAATAAGGTACACTAAGTCTATTATGAGGAGGTGTCTCCTCTCCAAATCTTAGCTCATGGAGGAGTCTAAAGTAGTACCCATACACTACACCGTATCTACCTTCACAGGAAATATATTTGATGATGTGGTAACTTACCTCCTTTCAAGGATATGGAATTATTTCCCTTCTAACCCCATTTTTGTCTTCAATTGGTTATTCTCCTTCCAAGAAAAAACCTTCCTTTGCAAGAGTTTTGTTAGTCTTGTCCTCTTTTCTCCATTGCAACCCTAGGGGGAGTGTAGTTATCGTCCTAATACTCTTAGGGGTAATTTCTACTAACAAACTGTTCACTACAGTAGTGGCACTGGCTCTAGTGAGAGGTATGAGTGACATTGAAAATTCTCTAGGAACATCATCATCGTATCCCCTCAGTAGCTCAAAGAACCCCATCCATTGATGCCTTGTCAAGATTTCTATCACAAGAGGATGCTAGTGTATTCTGGTTGTGTTGGTGGGCTCTCTTTTGTTGAAACATCTTGTCATATTTTTCTGGAAATTCTTGTCTAAGTGAGGTTTGGGTGGCTATAGTTTAAGAACTTTGGTAGGTGATGAGGTTTTAGAGTTTATCCTTCCTTTACCTTCACATAAATCTTTCTACCTTTATGCGTACTGCAAATAGTCAAAACAAATGAGGATTTCTTCTTTTTAAATGAGAAACATAGAAGGTATGGAGCCTACCTCCCTCTATTATGCTCTAGTGATAAGAACTCTTGAATTGATTCCCCTCAGTGTCCACTTACAACTATGTGTGGTAATTCTCCCTGTATCCCGTAGGTTTCCTGTAGTTTGTTGTAGGTGCTGATTGTTTCCTGTAGGTTGTCACTGCAAGGATGCCGAGAGTAACTTTTTCCTTTGATCACTCCTCAAAGTTGCCTCTACCTTCAGATTTTCGAAATAACCAATACTTCGCATGGGATTCAGTGATTATTTCTATTTTTGGATGATTTCGTTGGGGGATGTGTTCGCTAGCCAAATACAAATACCTCCTTTTGGACCGTTGGTCCCACTACAAGTTCATCATATCACCTTTCCTCATAATCATCTCCCACTTTTATTCTTTGTAGCTTAACCACTTTTTTTTTATTCATTCCCCTTTTTTTGATGTGACCTTGCCACATGTGGTATTAACTAACCCTTTTTCTTCTCGTTATCTAACCGAGGGTGGCCAAGTTAACTAGCCACTTTCACTTATAAAATCAGCTTCCTGCATTATTCCCACATTTTAAACATATTTGTACCTATGAGAGAGTATTGGTGAGATGATATACCTGTTGGTCCTTTTCCTTTTTGATGCATGCTGGAGAGTGGTGTCAATTCATTGTTCTTTGACCTAGCTTCATATGCTTCAATTGTGTTTTTTTCGTCTTCTTTTGTTGAATATGAGTTGTTCCTTTGATGATGTATAAGTGTTATCTTTTATTGTTGTTGGGATTCTTGTTACTATTGAGCTCTGGAGGAGCTTCCTCACTCATGTAGTCCTTGTGAAGGTGGGTTGGAGTTGTTGTGGCCCTTTTTTGTGGAATAGGATGCTACAGGAATTCCTACATGATGTCTACAGGATGTCTTGTAGCTGCCTTTTTGTTGAACTTTTGCATCTTTACCATGCTTTGAAGTGGAATGGGTATTGGAATGAGGGGAGGATGTGGTGATGGAGTGGCAGGTGAGATATGCTACTATTGGCATGCCCCTTTTTGATGTTTTTTTTTCTCTTCTCCCTTTTTTATATTTTCTATCTTGATTATTTTTTTGATGGATACAGGGGTGACATGGTCATGAAGGGTGTTGGTTGAGGTGTGGTGAGGTCAATGGCTCTTTTTATACCCCAAAATTGGCTTTTGTCACCATTTTTCCACTAGACTAACCTTCCTGTACTTTCGCAAGTCCTTCTTGTAATACCTACACGAAACTCTTGTAGTATTACAGGGAACCTTGTAGAAAACACATAATTGCTTGGAATTGGAATTTGGAGTTGAGTATGGATGGAAGAACATGGGGATTATGGAGGAGATGAGATGGATGAAGGAAAACATAGTTTTTGGTAGGGCATGTTGTCCTCCATACGCTGTGCTCATCATCTTATTGCAAACCTGCAAAAACATAATTGTTATTTTTGTATGTTTTTTTTTTTTTGAAAAGACAACTAGGCTGCCTCGAAGGAGGTTTTCATACTTGTTCCCTGCCTTGGGTGCCTCAAAAGAGGTTTTCACCTAGAGATATATTTTTTTTTAATACTCTTGGGCTGCCTCAAGAGGCTCTCAACCCAAAAGTTGGACTCAAGTGCCTCATGGAGGTTTTCACCTAGGTCCCTTTATTTTGATTTTCTTTTTCCTTTTTTTTCTTTTCTCTAAGAAATTGGAGAGGTGGAAGCTAAGACTTCTTCAATCACCATCACTGCCTTGTTGATGCTACTAATGAATTCCCGCTTTGATAAGGGATTTTTGTAGACCTTTAACCTTTACCCATTGACAAGCAAAGGGATACCTTCTGCATCGATGGTTATTATTTGAACAACGCCATTATCATGGTATTTTTTTATCACATATGGTCCAAACCATCTGGTCATTAAATTTCCTTTGAAATATTTGTACCGAGAATCATATATCAAGGCCCAGTCGCCTTCTTGAATTAGTTTGTCCTTGATATTTCTATCATGCCAGATTTTCCTTTGTACTTGATTCACTTCTGTGTGTAGGAGGGCCTGCATCCTAAATTCATCTAACCCATTCAGCTGGGGAAATGTTTCTTTTTGTGCCCTTATGACATCTAGATCCAATTGTGCTACCATCCTTAAGGTGTTGTATTCAAATTCAATGGACAACATGGATTTCTTCCCATAGGCCAGCTCATAAGGAGTGAAGCCAATGGTGGTCTTCCAAGTAGTATTGTAGGCCCAGGTGGCCTCCACCAATTTTTCTGTCCAATCCTTTCTGCTGTTGTTAATCACTTTGGTCATAATGCTTTCCAATGCTTGGTTGGGGACTTCCACTTACCCATTAGCCTATGGGTGGTAAGGAGTGGAATTTTTGTGCTTGATCTTATGCTGCCTTAATAGATTTTCAATCATGTGGGATGTAAATTTACTGCCTTGATTAGTGACCAACTCTCTAGGGTATCGAAACTTATAAAACACATTCTCCCTCAAGAATTCAATGACATTTTCTTCTATTGCTACCTTGATTGCTTTGGCTTCAGTCCATTTTGTTAAGTAGTCGATGCACACAATGATGTACTTCTTTTGTCTGGATGGAGGTTCAATGGGACCGATGAAATCCATGCCCCACTTATCAAATGGCTCGAAAGTCACTTGAGGTTGTAGAGCCATTTCATCCCTGGGGGTAGGCTTCCCCATCCTTTGGCACTGATCACACTGGTTGCCATACCTTTTTACATCTTGGTGGAGAGTGGACCAGTAATAGCTAGCTTGTAGTACCTTGAATGTTGTTATTTTGGCTGCAAAGTGACCTCCACAAGGCCCATCATAACATGCCACAAGGATGTCAAGAACCTCCTCCCTAACACATCTTCTCATAATTTAATCTGGACCCATATTGAAGAGATTGCCCCTAATCCAAATGAATGGGGTGCTTTTTCTTATCATTTTTCTCTTTTCCTTGGAGGAAAAATTTGGAGGGAACTGTGTAGATGCCAAGTAGTTTTCTATGTTAGCAAACCATGGAGAGAGAACTGAAATGGTGAATAAATGTTCATCTGGTAGCTGATCATCAACCATTTCTTCCTCCACTATAGGCAAAGTCAATCTAGATAAAAGAATCTACAACTACATTCTCTTTGCAAAGATTATCATTAATAGATGGATCAAATTGTTGCAATAAAAGTAACCATCTAATAATCTGGGCATTTACATCAGGTTTTCTCATCAAATATTTAATTGCAGCATGGTTGATATGTACAAATGTCTTGTAACCAATAATGTAATGCCTAAATTTATTTAATGAATGGACAACAACTAGGAGCTCTTTTTCAGTTACTGTGTAGTTTAACTCAACTTTTGATAGGTTCTTGTTGATGACGTAAATGGCATAAGGTAGCTTGTCATCTATCTGACCTAGATCTCCTCCTATAGATTTGTGAGAGTCAACATGTCCTTTAGGGTTTCTAGGGCCTCTTGGAAGCTTTTTGACCATAAAAATTCAGAGTCTTTGGCCAATAATCCAAATAAGGGAGAAGCTAACTTGCTGAAATCTTTTACAAATCTCCTATAGTATCAATATAACCCTAAGAAAATTCTGACATCCCTGTGCTTCTATGGAGTAGGGACCCTTTTGATGATGGCTATCTTATTTGGGTCTACTTGTTGTCCTTCTTGGGATATTGAGTGACCTAGAATAGTCCCTGCAGTCATCAAGAATTCACATTTTTTGGGACTAAGGGATAAGTTCATTTCAATGCATTTGTTTAACACATTTCCCAAGTTAGAGAGAGCCTCCTAGAAATCACACCCATAGGGTGTGAAATCATCCATATAAATTTATACTGCATCATGGACTAGCTCTGTAAAGATGCTCAGGACTGCTCTTTGGAAAGTAGCAAGGGCATTACATAAACCATAAGGAAGGACCCTATAAGCAAAAGTACCCCAAGGATAGGTGAAGGTGGTCTTATCCTATTCCTCTAGGCTGATCTAGATTTGATTGTACCCATTGAATCCATCCAAGAAAGGGAAGAACTTATTTCCTGCTAGACCATCTAATACTTGGTCAATGGAAGGTAGAGGGAAATGATCCTTCTTTGTGGCTTTGTTTATGTCTCGATAATCAACATAGATCCTCCAATTTCCATTTTTATTTGGAACTAGCACCAGAGGAGACACCCACTCATTGTCCAAGATAGGGTAAATAAATCCTGAATCCAACAACTTCTATTGTTCCTCTTTGACTATATCCTTGAGGGATGGATTCATTTTGCTTTGGGGTTGGCCAAATGGCTTGCAACCTTCCTTGATGTAAATATGGTGAGTACACACCGAAGGGTGCACTCCCTTCATTTCTTTGTAATTCGAAGCAAAGACATCCAAATTCTCTCTTAGCATGTTACATAACTCCTCTTCCTGGTGTACAGAGAGAGAGGGGTTGATTTTTAATGCTCTTTTAGGGACGAATTCTATTGTCTTGACATGAGTAGTGTTTCAGTTAACAAGGCATAGATCAATTCGATGGTTTCTTTTGGCTTCCTTCACTACTTCCTCTAGAGACATGGTGTTGGGAGTTTGATTTTGGAGGATGTGTTCAATCAAGTCATCTTCATCAGGTTGTCCTCCTCCTATGGTAGTTTCTAGAGTATATATTTGGGAGGAGTAGCCTTCATCTTCTTCCTCCTCTTCTAGCCATAAAGCTAAGTCATGCTCTAGGGCTGGTTGAGCAGGAGGGTACAGGACCAATTGTTTGGACAAATGCCCATTTTTTATGGTCATATTTCCATCCATGCAACTTATGTAGGCACCGATAGTGGCTAACCAAGGCCTCCCAAGGATGAGAGGATAACCATTGAATTTGGTCTTAGGCTAGAGAACTAAGAAGTGAGTAGGTTATTCCCAGGAATCAATGAATACCATCACATCCTCAACAATTCCCTCAGGAGCTACTCTAGATTGGACTGCAAGCTGCAAGACTTTCGTGGTCTTCCTTAATGATCGCTGGAGATTTAGCTTGAACATAGTGTCCTTATTCATCACATTGATGACAACCTCGAGATCAATCAAGGTATGGGGAACAATGGTGCCATCGATGCGTATATCTACTACATGACTCCCAAGATCTAAATACTTTGGGAAAATTACCCGCCCCAACATTAAGTCGGACAACTGTCCAATGACATTAATGGTAGGGGTGTCTTTCTTTCGCCTTCCTAGATGTTTGAAACACTTCTCTTTGATTAGTTTTCTATAAATGGGGAAACCTTTGATAGCTTGGAGAAGCGGGATTTTGACACACAAATTTTTCAACTCACCCAGAAGTTTAGTCTCTTGTCGGGTGTGTTGGACTGCATGGGTTAACATTTCAAGAAAGGGGGGTGGATTCATTCTAGGCACACTTTCCTCTCTTTACTCCTCACTCTCCCTAGGTGGATATGGAGGTTGGTTATCCAGGAGCACTCTCCCAGACCTAAGGTTAATTTCATGAATTTCCATAGCATAGGCATGGTAGCTCCACTAAAGACCTGTTGTGCTTGTCTATTGTTCAGGTTCAGGTTTAGTTGGGTAGACATCTAAGGTGGTTTCGGTGGAGTAGGGTGTAGGAGCTATGGTTGAGATGGAGGTGAAGGAAATAAAGTTGGAGCTTGGTTGTATGGGGGCCTCCAACCCTGGGGTGGTGCATTCCACTGAGGTTGTGGAGGAGTATATGGTTGAAATGGCTATTTGGCCAATTGGGAATAGTATTGAGGTGCAAAAGACCAAGGAGAAGGTGTATACTAGGAAGGATGAGCATGGGGCACCAAGGGGGACTGGATGTGTTTTGATTAGGGTTGTAATATGTATAGGATGACCCTTGCATGCCATGCTAGTATGGTTGAGGTCCATGATGCCTTCTTTGATTTGTGTAGCAGAGCTGTTCAATCACCCATTCAGTTCCCTGATACAGAGCATTTAATATAGGCAAAGAAGGGCACTTGTCTGTGGAGTGGTTTTCCTCATAGATCAAGAATATTTCTATAATTTTCAATGGACTTTCGTTCCTAGGGTGCCTCCTTGTGCATCTAGGGCAAAAGATGGCTATTTATCTCTCTGCTTCCTCCTGCTTCCTTTTGATTTTCATAGTGTCTATTTGTAGAGAAAGGGTTTGCAACATTTCACTCTTAAAGTCTTCCAACATGTTCCCAATTTCACTTTTTAAGGATGTATTGGAAGAGGGTGAACTAGCCACCGCTTGACTAGCTTACCCTTCTTTCTAGCTTCCCTAGAATGGTTCTTGAAAACTATCTTGATATCATCACAATATAATTGGTAAATTTCCCCTCTTGATAGCAGGTTTAGGCTCTGTGGAAGGTCTTCCTTGATCCCCCTGAGAAGGACTAACTTAAGTGATTTAGAATCAAGGGTGCACCTGGCCCTTTTGTAGCTAAGTTGGAATCATTCCTCATAATCCTCTAAGGACTCATCATGTCCCAAGGTCATTGTAAAATTTTTCTCGTTGGTATCTTTGGACCTGCAGTAATCCCTATACTTGTTGTTGAAAGCTTGTTGCATCTAAGCCTGAGTGGTGATACTATCCCCAAGTAAACCCATGAACCAGCGCAGGGATACATCCTTCAGAGTGGATGGGAATAAATTCAACTTCTGATCATCATAGGTGTAATCATAAGTTCTGTATATGACAACAAATTCAAACAAAAAGTTATCTGGATCTTCTGAGGCCAGGCCATGGAAGTGAGGAAGAGAATAGGGGCTTATGTTTTTCATATTAGCATGCCCATTAGTTTCTTTGATGGGAGAATCATCCTCAACTCTTTCCCTGTCTCCTCTTTCATTTCTATTTTCAACCATTGTGTCAGTTGGTGGAATGATTTCTTCTTCTTCCCTTCTAGACTCTTCAAAAATCTCAGGTTGTTCGCCTAAGGGGTCCTCTAGCTCAGAGCCACTGAAGAAGAGGGAAGGTTGGTTGTTTGAAGTGGTGGGGTTCTTTGGTATAAATTTCCCTAAGTTATCCCTATTCCTATAAGACATGAAAGGAGTGTTTTTTTTTTAGAGTTTTAAACTACTTGCATAATTGAAAAAAAACAAAACTAAATTGAGACTACTTGCTGAATGTAACTAATTGCAGAATGAAAGAGATAAGAAAATGAAGAAAGAAATAAGAAATCACTTCTTCTTAGACACCTCCATGGAAATGATGCCAAAAAGTAAGGAGCTATTACATCAAGGATGGTGCAACTCATGGGGCTACCAACTTTACTTCATCAACCCAGGGTTCGTACAAACTTGGAGGTGACAGCGTTGTATACACAAACAGATGTAATTGGTCTACTCTTTGTCCCTGATAAGTGGGGGTGATAAACCACTAGGGTTTCTCAACCCAGCCTCCTATTGACTAGAAGAAGTTTGATTACCAACTTGGAGAGGGGAAATTTACCCTAATTGGGAGAAAAGAAATGTTGTGTATTACAAGAATGAGAGACTGAAAGAAATGCTTGCAAAATAACATGAAATCCTCTATCTACTTGCTAACATACCTTGCTTGAAAAATAACCCTACTTTAAAACATGTGAGGTTTTAACCAATCTAAGAATGAAATCTGATCTAGTGAGTACTAACTATTGTCTGCATGAATAAATATAAAAGGACTCTTTTTCTTTATCTTTTTGCTTGAAAAACGTAAATGCTAATCTTTCTTTGTTCCTTGGCAAGGTAGATAGGCATGGAGGGAGAGGATTACAATGGTTCTGATGGCTTGGAGGTCAAGTAGGGGCCTAATCCTGGCTTTAGTGATGATTTTTCTTAATTCGGGCTCAAAACAGGCTACTACAGGTTTTCCTACATGACGTCTCTAGGAAGTACTAGTTCATGTGCAGGATCCAATGTTTTACTACATGAACATGCCCAAAGCTTAGCGTGTGGTCTAGAAGGTGGAATGGATCTTGGAAAAGTTGAATAAGGAGGGAATAATTCATGGGAGTGGTAGGCACTTACTTAGAACTCAAGCCAAAGATTTAAGATGGTTGGATTTTCTCAATGGAAATGGCAAGTTTTCCTCATAAGACAAGAATTCAAATTGAGACCTTAGTGAATTTTGGCAATCATGGGTGGATATGGATTGGCTGAGGTTGATGAGATGAGGTCTCTCTGCAATGTAGAAAGTCCTGTAACAACACATATCACTGTTGGAATTTACACAAAAATTCATCTAGAAATAAGAAGGGTTTATTCAAATAGAAGAAAACAGAGTTGTCATCATTTACTTGCTAAGTTTATGCATGGAAGTTCTTGAAACCAATATAAAAGCAAGATGAAATCAGTGCAAAACCTATGAGATCATAAATACCAATTGCAATTTACCCGATGAAACTAAAAGATAATGACCTAATTAGCAGGAAAACCCTAGATTACACAAAAAGCAAGAATTATGTCTTTTTGGGATGGATGGGAAGTGTTTCTCAAGCCATGATCCCTAAAACGGAGAAATGAGGTGAAAACCACTTGTTGTCAACCTTTTTGGAATATCTTCTTATCACTACAATACTATTGTTAGAACTATCCACAAATGGAAGCAAACTAATTAAACCTACCAATACTTGCAAATGAACAATACCAAAATTAGTTTAGAAACTAACTATGAGTATAAACTAAGAATACATATACAACAAGAGGAACCTCTGTGGCTAGAGTTGGGCCCTAACCCAAGAGCTTCAGTCCTCTGAGTCAAATCAGTGCTATATCAAGGGAATGTTGCTCATTTTCATCAAAATATAAAAAATACACAACAATGCTTGGTTACAATGCTTCAACTCGAAAACTGCTTTTCCATATTGAACAAAAAATACGAATCCTAATGAAGCTCTAGGCCTATTTATTTACACAACTGAAGTTACCAACAACTTCCTTAAATTTAGGGAGGCTTGGCTCCCAATCTCGAGGTCAACTGGTCTTCAACTGTCATTGACTTGGTTGCCAATGAACCTCATGACTTGGCTTCTTGCAACTCCAAGCTGATGAGATTTGATTGAGGAATCTTCAAGTGAGTGAGGAGTTAAGGAGGGAGATCCTATCTCCCAGAATCCCTCTTGTTTGTCTTCATTCGATTTCCTACACTTTAATTAGCCAAAATTTTCTCCAAAACATGCAATCAATGCACATTAGACCACTAGACATGACATCTCATCTTTACTCTCATCATTAAGCAAAACATAATTAAAACATGTAAAGAATTATGAGAAAAGTTTATTTTAGTAAGCTGGAGGTGCATTAAGGTCCATATAATTTACCCACTGATGAGCCTCATCAATAATTGCACCTAGTTTGGCACCTCCCTTTGCACCCATTTTTACTTCTAATTTTGCATCCACGATTGCATCCTAATATACATCTAGGTTTTCATCGACTTTTACATCTATTTTTTAATCCCTTTTCGTATCCACTTTTGTGTCAGGATTTTCATCGGGTTTTGTGTCTACTTTTTCATCGAATTTTGTTGCATCAACTTTTGCATCCTATTTTTCATCCATTGTTGCACCCATGTTTACGTCCACTTTTGCATCCCTTTTTTCATCTTCATTTGTAGCTTCATTTTCTTATTTTTTGCATCTATCATTACATCCACTTTTGTTGTGCCACAATTTGCGCCATGTTTTTCACTTACTATTGTACCCACATTTGCTTCCAATTTTTCATTCATGTTTGCATCATCTTTTACATCCAATATTTGCATCAAACATTGCATATCTTCTTGTATCCACTTCTATGTTGGGTTTTGCGTCTCATTTTGTATCTTCTTTTGCATATACTTCCATTGCATCCAATATTGGTTCTCTTGCTACACCTATCGTTGCATCCAATTTTACATCCATTATTGCATCTTGACTTGTAGATAAGTTTGCATCTTTTTTTTGTGTCTATATTTACATTCACTTTTGCTACGCCACAATTTGTGCCATACCTTGTTCCTACCATTGAAACTCACATTTTCTTCCACTTTTTAATCCAAATTTGTATCATGTTTTGTGTCCAAGTTGGCATTGAATATTGTTTATGTTTTTTGCATCTCGTTTTTCATCTACTTTTACATCCACTTTTGATGCATCCACTTTTTACATCTAATTTTTTTGTCCATTGTTCCACCCATGTTTGGTCCATGTTTATATCCCTTTTTGCATCCAAATTTGCCTCCTTTTTTCATTCAAGTTTGTGTCATTTTTTGTGTCCATTGTTGCATCCACTTTTTTTTCACCACAATTCATGCTAAATTTTATGCCTACTATTGCACCCATGTTTGCTTCCACTTTTGCATCCGCGTTTGCATCCTGTTTTGTGTCCAAGTTTGCATTAACTATTGCATCTACTTTTGCATCCACTTTTGTATCAATTTTTCTGTCATGTTTTGCATCTACTTATGTTGCATGCACTTTTCATCCAATTTTATGTCTATTTTTGCCCCCTTTTTATTTGTTCACTTTTGCATCCCTTTTCCAACACTCATTATATTTTCTGCATTGATATATTTCTGATGAAATTGACAATTATGAACAACTAATGACAATGTCAATAATTATGATGATGATTATAACGAAGATGATGACGGTGACATGAATTGTGATTATGATAATAATGAAAATGATGACAAAGACGATGGTGGTTACAATGACAATGATTATCAATGATGATAATGATTGTGATTATGACAATGTTAATGACCTTGGCCAATATTCCCAATTTTTAAATGTTATCATTGTTATAATCATAATCATTATCTTTAGCATTACCATCCAAGCCATGAGCATCTGATCATCATTATCATTGTCATAATAAAAAAATATTGTATTTTATTAATTTCATTACAAATAATTAAACACTATTGAGGTTTATTTTTTAAGATAATCATCACTGAAACTTTCTCATGATCCAAGAAGCTACCAATGACTAGGTTTGAGGCATTAACATTTATTTCTTGCTTTTTATGGTGTATAACATACCCCAACATCTTATAGTTGACGCATACACAAAAGTCGAGGCCACTATGTGATTGAAAATAATGATTATGAGAGTTAGGGTTTTATATAATTAACAAACTTGGTCAAATCCCTAGAGGTGACTTGTCACATTGGAGAAACAACTTACCTTTCATCACTAACTTGCACCGTGACCCTTACAATCCATATACACATCCTAATGGAATATGTATGACTACCAAAAAACAATCAAAACCTAGATCTCTCTCGGCCCTTGGCCCTTGGTAGATCTGGGGTTTAGATGGATTTAGGGTCATTTGATTTCCCCCTTTAAATATGTTATTTTCCACATGAATACCATGGGTCAGTACTATGAGTTCTCAATACCATGGGTTCTCAATACATGAGTCATTTTTATTTTTATTATTATTTTATTTTATAGGGTTATTTTTTATTTTGTTATTTTTATTTTTATTTTATTTTGACCAAGTTAAAATGTTTACATTACATTAAACTTTGTGTCAAGTTGCGTTCTACAACCCAGTATGGGATAGATCTCAAGTGTAAACATTTAACATGTTAACATGTCATGTTTAACATTTTGAATCCAATGCCCGCCCTATTTAAAAATCAATCTAATTATTGTTATTATTATGTATAAACACAATATAAATTTAAAATATAAAGAGCTTTACAAACATTCAAAAAAGAGATATGGTAAATAAATATAAAAATAAATAAATCAAAAATATGGTGAATAAATAAAACCTTTTTTATACTTAATCTAGTAAGTAAATAAAATATACATAAACTAGAGGTATGATAAATAAATAAAACATATTTTTGTATTTACTCCATAAACCTACTTATATTTACCAAAACTCGAAGAAGAGGTTTATTTAGGTGAAGTGTATGGGCCAAATACCACGGAGACAAATTATTATTAATATATCATGATATATATTAATATATTAATATCATATCATAATTATGATATTTAATTATTAAATTTAATAAGTTTGAATTTAATACAAATAAATTTGTTTATATTATATTATATAAATATATCATGATATATATTAACTTTAGATATATATGGGAGGGAAGAACAAAGACATAGAGTGATAGAGTTGGAGAGAGAAAGGAGAGCTGTAGATAAACTAAAGGAGAGGGGAGAGGATGATTGAAAAGAGAGAGAGAGAGGAAAGGAATGAGAAATCTAGAGAAGCGTAGGAGTGGGAGAGGGGGACACAAAGATGGAGGGGGGGAGAGAGAAGGGGAGACGGAGGGAGATAGTGAGAGGATTGGAGGGCAGAGGGTAGAGAGAGAGAGAGAGAGATGGGGGAAAAGAGAGGGAGGTAGGAGAGAAAGGGCGAGAGATGAAGGATGAGAAAGAGGATTTGAGAGAGAGGAGGAAAGAGGGAGGGATAGAGAGATGGAGTTGGATGGGGAGAGAGAGAGGGAAGAAGAAAGAATGAGAGAGCGAAAAGTGGAGAAAGAGAGAGAGAGGAATGACAAGGGAGAGATAGAGAGAATGTGTGTATGTTTAGGGGTGATATAAAGAGACAAAGAAGGAGAGATGGAGAGAAGGAGATAGAACAAGAGAGGGAGGGATATAGTAACATAGTTGGAGAGAGTGTGTGTGTGTGTGTGATGGGAGAAGAGAGAGGATTGGAGGGAAAAGAGAGAGAGAGAGAGTGGATTGGAGGGAAGAGAGAGAGAGAGATGGGGGAAGAGAGGGAGGTAGGAGAGAAAGGGAGAGAGAGGAAGGATGGGAGACAAGACTTGAGAGAGAGGGGGAGAGTGATGGGGGAAGAGAGAGGATATGAAGGCAAAGAGAGAGAGAGAGAGAGAGAGAGAGAGAGAGAGAGAGAGAGGTAGGAGAGAAAGGGAGAGAGAGGAAGGAGGAGAGAGAGGAGGAGAGAGGGAGGGAGAGAGGAAGAGAGAGGGAGGGATAGAGAGATGGAGTTGGAGGAGGAGAGAGGGATGGAAGAAGAAAGACATAGAGAGTGAGAAGTGGAGAGATAGGGAGTGACAAGGGAGATATGAAGAGAGTGTGTGTATGTTTTGGGGTGAGATAAAGAGACAAAGAAGTTTCTACCACCTAAAACATTTGCTTACAATCGCACCTATTTTGAGCATTGCAGACCTAAATAAACAATATGTTATTTGTACATATGCCAGCAAGGAAGGTGTAGGTGGTGTGCTAATGCAAGAAGGAAAAGTTAATGCCTATGAGTCTCAGAAACTTAAGGAGAATGAACAAAAGTATTTGGCCTATGATTTGGAGCTGATGGCAGTTATCCACACATTAAAAATGCGTCAACATTATTTAGTGGGTAAGAAATTCTTATTAATGACAAACCATCATAGCTTAACTAACTATTTCACGGATCCTACCTTGAATGCAAAACAAGGTTGTTGGGTCACTTTCCTTAGTGAATTTGACTTTAAAATCAAACACTTAAAAGGAAAGGAAAGCTGAGTTGCAGATCCCTTGAGTTGAAAGGTAAATTGTATTTATGAAGTCTCTTTCAGTGAAGTCCATATCACTTTTAAAGAGAAGATTAGAGAAGTAGTAGTATAAGATCCTGAATATAAATTCCTACGGAAGCAAGCTAAAGATCCAAATAGTAGCAAACAAAGACTAGGATATGAGGTAATACAAGAATGAATGTTGGTTTATAGAGGAAGAATGTTTGTACCTAACCAGAAAAATATTAAGCAATTAATTCTAGATGAATACCATAAAATTCCTTATGCGGGTCATCTCGGATATCAGAAATTAATTACTACACTCAGAAAGGAAATTTTTTGGCCCGGTATGAAGAAAGAAGTGGCTAATTATTTGGCTCGATGTTTGGAGTGTCAACAATTGAAAGAAAAACACTAGCACCCAGCTGGACTACTCCACCCATTACCTATTCCAAAATGGAAGTGGGAAACCATTTCCATTGATTTTATTATAGGATTACCTAAGTCTAAAGATAGAATGACTCAATAATGGTGGAGTCGACAAATTGAGCAAGTCTGCTCATTTCATACCAATGCAGTCTACTTTCAAGGCCGTACAAATTGCCAACATATTTATGAAAGAAATTTTTGGACTACACAGAATACCAAAGGCTATAATTTCATATCAAGATGTAAAATTCACATCTGCATTGTGGAAAGACTTTTTCGAAGGCTTGGGCACACAGTTACATTTTAGCATGGCCTACCATCCTCAGACTAACAGACAGAGTGAACGAGTAAATCAGATAGTGGAATACATGTTGCGAATGTATGTAATGCAACAACCATCTAAATGGGAAGATTACATAAATTTAGTAGAGTTTTCTTACAACAACAGTTACCATACATCCTTGGGAATGAGTCTGTTTGAAGTACTATACGGCCGCAAGTGCAAAAAACCCTTGAATTATGGTGGTCCCAAAGACAAATTAATGATGGGGCCCGACATGTTGAAGGAAATGGAAGATATAGTTTAAAAAGTACACTAGAATCTTAAGACCACTCAAGACCGACAGAAGAATTATGCTGATAGGAAGAGGATTTTTCGAGAATTTCAGGTTGGAGATCATGTTTATGTATGGGTATGAGCTAAGAAGAGTACCTTACAATGGGGTGGTTGTGATAAATTAGTTCCTTGATTCTACGGACCCTTCCAAGTCTTGGCTCGAATTGGACCTGTGGCCTATCAACTTGCCTTACCCAGCCACATATGCGTACATAATTTTTTTCATGTATCAGTGTTAAATATATATATATATATATATATATATATAATATATATATTATATATATATATTATATATATATATATTATAATATATATATATGATCCTAAGCATTATAATTAGTTGGCAAGACATACAAGTTGAACCAGAAGCTGAGTTCCTAGTCAAGCCTCTGGGTATACTCGATTGAAGAGAAGTAACGTTGCAGAGACGAGTTATCACCAAGTTAAAGTATAGTGGAAGCATCACGGGCCAAAAGAAACCACTTGGGAGGATGAATAGATTATAAAGGAGGAATATACAAGTCTATTTTGCAATGAATAAATATCAGGACAATGTTTCATCTAGGGGGGGAAGATGTGATGTCCCCGGTAATTATAAATATTTAATTACTACAATCAACAAACTTGATACTGTTAATTAAATAGGAAGTCCAAAGACAATACTTTTATATATAATTATTTATGCTTTAAGATTTTGATCAAATTACACAAGAAGTGAATGTCTTGGAGTAATTTCAATTACACATTTCTCAAATTTCAGGTAGTTAGGGTAGGCAGTTACCTACCCTAACTACTCCTTAGAGACTTATTCTCAAGGAAAATGACCGAGAGGGTAATGTGTACCTGAGGTCAAGAAAGGAAAAGAGTGAAGAACAAAGATCCATGCTGAAAGGTCAGATGGTTTTTTCATCCTAATGGGTTAAGTTTGGTTAGGACCAAATAGCCACAGAGCATGGTATCTATTAGCTATGGGTTTTTGGATGTGAGAAATAGCACGGGGGGAGATTCATCCTGATAAAAGTTGATCTCATGGTTGGGAGGCATTGATAAAATGTATTCAGGGTCTAGACTGAAGGATGAAAATTAAGTCTTGACTATATAAATATGACATTCAAATTTCACAAAGCACCAGTTAAGTATCTACTCTACTTAAGAAATTGTAGTTCTAGTTATCAGAAATGTCCATATAGAGGTAATTAGGGATTAAGAATTTATTCAAAATGTTAAAATTTCTAAGTCTAACTCGTTAGAAATTTTTCTACACCATCTGGTTTATTTCTCCTACTTGTTAATTACTGAACAAGTTATTTAACCATATAAATACTTAAATAAACACAATGGAGTCTCAACCATCTACATATCAACAAATGAAAGAAATAGACAAACACACAAGGGACACCGTTATTTTGGGATAATCGTCCCCGAGAAAACCCAACTTGATAAAACCGGTGCATCAATTTTGAGGGTTTTATTATTATGCAAATTTTTTGAGTACAACTGGATGCTAAACTGGCTCACCCTACAGAGAAAATAATTTGGTAGTAATACCTCTCTTTGGAAGCAGATATTCTGAAATTCTACTCAACAAAACCCTCTCCAACACCTCTCTGAGGCTCAACGTCAACCCTCCTAGCCTCTGCGTCAGCCTGAAACCATATGTGTCAACCATCTAAGGCTCTGTGCAGCCTCTCTAGCCCTCTACGTCACTTCTGCAACCTTTGCATCACTTGCACAGGCTCTCTGTGTAGTCACTGCTAGCCTCTACGTGGCTTCCTCTGGCTCTATGTCTACCTCTTTGCCTTTGCGTTGGTATTTTGCCACTATCTCTACCTCTTTACTATGCACTCACTGCCCCTCGCTGAACTAATCACTGGTTTGATTTCTCTTATCAAACCCCAGTCTAGAAAATTGAACTAACTGATCACTTTGGTGTATCTCCAACTGACCCTCAAGCCTCCTCTTATACTTTTTTTTATTGAGTTTTCAATAGTCGAGATTACATCTCTAATCAACGGATAAGATTATATTTGTCTTGATCCATGTCATTTAGAACCTTCTTACCTAGTTTTATATTAATACCCATTAATATTTTTATTTTCCTAAGTTTAGACTTAGGAACCCATTAAAAATATTAATTATTTTAATATCTCCTTCACCGGGTAGAATTTCCCCAAACCATTTCTCGGTCTTGGAGACCTCATGTGCTTTAGCCTCTCCACCAATTTTCATGGCTAGAGCACATACGATGCTACCCCAAATCAACACTCCCTCTTAGTGAGGAATGTGCTCTAGTAATACTCCACCACTAAACATCACCCTGATCATCGAGCACTGATACCTATGATGATGTTTGGCCTACTGCCCAACATACTCTACACTACTGCCTCTTGTATTGCTTCCCATGGCTCTGCCATTGCCACTGCTACATATTTACTGCATCTATGTTGTTGCTAGTCCTTTCTACTAACAATGCATCTGCACTACAACTCTCTCTCCTCATGCTGCATCAGGTTGTCCATAGCACTACTACTGCAACTGCTACACTACAACTCAGTCACTGAGACGTTGGTAACTGATCGACCCAACTACTGACATCCTGATCAGGCTAGAAGCCCTCTTGATGTTGAAACTCTCTCTGCTGCTATCCTGTGCTCCCTCTATTGCCTCTGCACTACTGCAACAACTTTGTGCCTCTCGCACTGCTGCAAACACCTTTGTTCCTTCCTGCACTGCTACAACCTCCTCTATTCCTATCGCACTCTTGCAACCCTCACCATTGTTAGGTCATGTAAAAGGTATGCATTTACTATTAACTTATTATCCTTTTCCTTTATTCTTATCCTTTCTATATCCCAATGCGCTAATCTATTAAGAAATTACGGTAAGAAATATAGAAATTATCTGTAGTTACGCTTTGGCTAATTATTACCTTCCTTTCTGCAGGAAAATCACAAAAGGGACAAATCTTGTTCCTTGTGAAGAAACAACAAACATCGATAGGCTAAGGAGGGAATGTGGCGGTTGCAGATACATCCAAAACCAAATCATCAGGATCAGCACAAGAAAGGAAATAATGTCTGAAGTTAGAAAATTGCGCAAATCCCTCAGGATCAAGAGATCCCAAGGGATCGCTTTTATCATTTATCTTTTTACCCCTTTCTCATTATAAAAGGCAATGATTGTAAGCAAAAAGGGGATGACTGTTGTTATTATTATTGTAATTCTTAATTATAGACTCTCGTTGTAGCGAATAGCGCAAATACGTTGTAATACTCTTTCATGATTAATACAGAAGAGGAGTCGTTGTTCCTTTTCGTTTATCTGAAGTAACCAGTAGTGTACGTTGGCGGCTAAGGGCCCGACTTCTAGTGGAATTCACTACTTCACCTATGTCATATATTTTCAATTATTGCAAGTGTGACAGTTTGATAGTATTATTGCTTTCTGCTATGTTATTTAGTTGTTGTTCCTTGTTTCTTTGCATTGACAAAATAGCTCTGTTTTATATAATTTACAACATTGTTGTTTAATTAGTTTCCTTTTGCTTTAGATTGAGTTTCCTAGATGAATATCTTGCTTGATGTAATCAACTGTAATGAGAATTAACTACTGCTTTTAGGCTCTCAGATTGATGTGATTGTTGTTTTACAGAGTAATGCATTTGATTTAAATTTAATCAGTTTCTAAGAGAAGAGTTATCACTGCTATAATCTTAACTGATATTGTTGTTACTTGAATTGCACATTCTTGTTACCTGAATTGTTGTAGGAATTGATTTCATCAAAGGATTGAGTTTTCTTTTAATTGCAATTAGAATTTACTTGCTGCATCAGTTTACTCTTGTATTTAAAATATCTATACTGCAATTTAGAAGCATTACTCTCTGAGTTAAATAGCCCCACATACTATGTACACTCTTGAAATAGAAAGACTTACCTGTATTGAAAATTAATGTGATGATAATTAGGAGTAAAAAGTTACCTTTTATCAGTCAACATTTTGGCATCGTTGTCGGGGAGAGTGTAGCCATTTCTAAGGAGTAATGTACATCTGGTGGTTGTTGTGAAGAAGAATTGGGTTTTGAAAACAGAAGGTAAGAACCTATGTGATGAGAAAGTAAAGTGTTTGTTCCTTCGCCTGCTTTTCAGCACAATTACATAAATCTGAAGTAGGTATTTGTTGCTTATCTGTTGGGAGAGAACTGGGTATTAAAAACGAAAGTTAAGAACCTACATACAGAGCATGTAAAATGCCTGCTCCCCCGCCTGCTTTCCAGCAAAATTATTAGGAACTTAGAGTGGAGATAAAACATTTGAATTGTTTGCATGAATGAATAAGAAGAAAAAACCTAAAAACAATCCAATTCCACTCCCCAAACTAGACAAATCTAAGGGACCAGTGACCCTTGGATGATCAACATTCATAGATGACATCTTAAAGAAATCTGAATCTCAGCCATCAGTAGGTCCTAGAAACATTGCTTCTAGACAACATACTGTCTCCCTTCAGGCCACAAGCTTACCATCTGTAGCCTATGCTGAGGTCCATAGCAAAATTGTGGGAACTAAGCAAAGTTTTCAAGAGATTAAAAATTCATGCCCAATTTCCTCACAAGAAGGGAATTCTTGTAATATTCGTGAAGGAGGAGGAGAAACAGGGGAAAAAGAGGAACCAAGATCCCCTCAGGTAGTAATTTAACAAGGAACACCTAGTATCCCAGATCGAGGGAGTGTTGTTAAGATCATTCCCACCCCCTCTAATCATCCTAGGAATAACACTCTAGAGATCCCAAAAGGGTATTGGCATATATTTGACCAAATGGCCAACGATCCGCAAGCACCCCAAACTTCCACATTGCAGTATCCCATCGTTGACATAACTGTCAGTGCACCCATGAAAGCTATCCCTTTACAAAATATTCCCACCTTTCATGAACTTACATCAGAGGACCCAGATGCATTTCTGTTTGAATTTAATGTACTATGTCGGGGTTACGATTATACCACCGACCCCCAAAAACTAAAGTTGTTTCCATCTTCATTAAAAGGCACATCCTTCCGTTGATTTATGGGGCTAGGTCGGGGAACAATAAATGGTTGGGATCAAATGAAAAATGCTTTCCTATAAAAATTTCAAAACTATTGCAGATCTAGAGAATTGAAAGATGAAATATTTCAAATGATAGCAAGACCCAGTGAAACATTGGAAGAGTATGTAGAGCGCTTCCAATATAACCTCCAAAGACCCCCCTACGCAAATCTGCCTTCTGATAATGTGCTAAAAATACACTGATTAAAGGGATGAAAGAACAATGGATAGAGACATTAAATATTATGGGTAAAGGTGACATATATCAAGAAGATTATGCTAATATTATTAAATTTTGTATCAGGTGCTCAAGAGGCAATACAAGATTGAAACCAGCAAAAGGCGACATGCCCACCAGGGACAACAAAATCTCTGGCAGAACTATCACTCGTATAGAAATCAGCAACTCGCTAGAGGATTTGAAAACAGATATTTTTGGAACTCTGACAACACAATTGGACATTATGCAAGCCAAACAAAAGTAGGCGGGAGCAGAACAAAACTTGGTGATATTCTATCCTACATGCAGGAAGAAGCATAGTCACAAAGAATGCCCGCTGGATATGGTGCAAACCTGTGCCATATGTACTAAAGATCATACCATAGAAAGCTGCCCATCACTCCCAGGGTTAAAAGCAGTCTATAAGGAGGCAAAGGAAGAAACAAAACCATTCTACCTGCTAAATCAACGTCACCAATGGAAACCATGTCAAACAGGTACGCCGATTAATTCATCCTCTTTCTTTCAAACTTCGCAATATAATTCACAACAATACCCAGGAGCCATGTGGCAGAATCAACCACCTTTTTCCAATTGGTCACAACAACCATCCCTATACCACCTTGGCCTAACCAATCAAATCAAGATAACAATTGGCCAAATTCCTCTTACTTCCCACCGTTTTGGCAGAAAAATGTGTATCAATCCCAATGGCCACCCTCGACTTCATAGAACCAGAAGTGGCAGTCAAGCTGGAAAGACCTGCAAATTAGCCAGCAGGAACAATCCCCTACCTCAACCCACACTTTTAGCACCCTACACATTGCAACAGAACCCTCAGACCAACCTACGACCGCAGCTCCCAGACCAACCCAACGCGAACCCCAACAATAGACCGGTTCAATCTGTGAAAATTATTGAAGGACCAGAGTCAAAAACCAAGTTAAGGGAGTGAAATGAGCTTCAATTAAGATCTAGGCGGATAATAGAATCAGAGGGGGGTAAAAATAAACAAATTGAAGATTAGTTACCTATAGAACAAGCACCATAGGTGGAGAACATGGTTAAATAGAAAACTCATGATCAAACGATCACCTCTTCTCCACCATTCCCAGAAAGATTAATCATACCCTGCCCAATAGAATATCGCCTCCAGGCTATTCAAGACATTCCAATTTATGAAAAAACTATTAAGGAATTGTGTATGAAAAAGCCAAGGAGGAAAATAAAAACAACCCCAACTGTCCATGTAGTCAGTACCTTATCTGACTTACTATCAGGCAGAGAAACACCTGTAAAATATGAAGACCCTAGAAATCCTATAGTCACCGTGCAAATAAATGGATGCTCCTTCCCCAATGCATTAGTTGATTTAGGAGCAACAATCAATATTCTTACAACCACAACTTGTCAAAAGCTTGGCATTACATCCTTAGACCCAACCACGACCTTGTTGGAACTGGTTGACCAATCGGTAGTCAAACTAGAAGGCACATTACAAGATGTAATGGTGTCAGTAGACTCCTGGGAATACCCTACAGATTTTCTAATCATCAATCCTAGAAACCAACTCGATGGACATCTCCTAATTCTAGGTAGACCTTGGCTAGTAACCGCGGATGCTTACATAAGCTGTCAAACAGGAAGCATGACTATAGCAAGAGGAAGCAATGTGAAGAATTTAGCCTTATATCCTCCAGCTCAACCAAGCTTAACAATAATCAAAACCAGAAAAAAAAAATTGTATCATATATAACTGAAAACATTAGATCACCACTAACCATAGAACATGCTCTCGAATTTAAGGATCAAACAGAAGATGACATCATTAACACTTACATTACCAACGAGATGTTGTATCCCATCTAAAATGTCACATAATCGAAGCAACCCTCGATAATGAAATAGAAGAAGATCCCTTAAAAGATATTAACAATCAATCAATACCAACAACTTCTGTTTATAACAACAAAGCCATAGAAATTGAGCCAGGAAAAACTTTGAATATTAACAAAAATCTGACTGTTCACCAAGAGTAGAAACTTGTTCAACTCCTGAGAAAATATAAAGAGGCCTTTGCATGGGATTACTTGGACATGAAAGGCATTGATCCCCAACTATGCATGCACCACATTTATACAGAGAAATATGCCAGGCCCATTCGACAACCTCAATAGAGGTTAAATCCTCATCTTAAAGATATTGTTAAAGCTAAACTACAAAAATTGTTAGATATAAACTTCATCTACCCCATATCTGACAGCAAATGGGTCTCTCCATTAGTAGTAGTGCTGAAAAAGAATGGAAAGTGGCGTATATGTGTTGAATATAGAGAGCTTAATAAAGCAACCCAAAAAGACCATTTTCCCCTTCCGTTCATTAACTAGGTCTTGGACACATTGGCAGGAAAAAAATTCATTTCTTTCCTAGATGACTTCAGCGGATACAATCAAATTCAGATTGCCCCTAAAGTTCAGGACAGACTACCTTTACCTACCCGTGGGGGAACCTTTGCTTACAGGGTCTTACCTTTTGGGCTGTGCAATGCACCTACCACATTCTAGAGGGCTATACTCAACATTTTTTCAAATCTGATAAATGAAGGGCTTGAGGTGTACATGGATGACTTTACACCTTATGGAGATGACTTCGAGCCAACATTACAAACATTAGAGAAAGTTATGTAAAGATGCATTGCCACTAGACTCTATTTAAGCCATAAAAAATGCCACATGATGATGACTGAGGGCCTCATCTTGGGTCACTATATCTTAGCAGCTGGAATCCAGGTAGATCCGGCAAAAATTCAGATAATTCTTTTAATACCTAACCCTTCTACACAAACTGAGGTACACAGTTTCTTGGGACTTTCTAGCTATTATACAAGATTTATAAAGATTTTTTCTCAAATTGATGCATCACTATATGCATTAACAGGAAATATTGATTTCATTTGGACTGATAAATGTGATAGTGCTTTTAAAGATTTAAAACGGCTTGTATCAACAGCCCCAGTATTAAGGGGCCCAAACTGGGATTTGCCATTCCATATTTCATTCGACGCTTCAGACACAGCCATTGGAGCAGTTCTCAGCTAGGAGGAAGATTAAAAGCCATATGCAATATACTGTATCAGCAAAAATCTATCTCCTACTAAATTAAATTATGTTGTTACTCAAAAAAATAAAAATAAATTAAAAAATAAATAAAAAAATAAAAACAAATAAATAAAAAATCTGGCTGTAATCTATGCTATCAATAAATTTAGATTTTATATAATAGGATATTATGTGGTTTTATACACTGGTCACCTTGCTATTAAATATCTAGCTAATAAACCTGTTACAAATGGAAGAGTGACAAGATGGTTGATTCTTTTGCAGGAATTCGATATAACAATTAAAGATCGACCAAGAAAGGAAAATCTAGTAGCAGACTTCCTTTCACGAATGCCAAAGATAGATGACTTGGTAGCAATAGAAGACCAGTTTCCTGATGAACATTTATTTGAGGTAACGGTGAAAACACCGTGGTATGCAGATGTCGCAAATTACTTGGTAGTGGGCAAGCTACCCAGGCACCTGACGCCTAATGAAAGAAAACAAATAGCACAACACAACACACGATTCTCTTGGATCGGAGGCTATTTATTTCATATAGGGGCCGATATGCACATTAGAAGATGTGTCAGGGAAGACGAGATCTTCGACATCTTGAAAGCTTGCCACGATGGGCCTTGCAGCGAACATTTTGCAGATCACAGGACTGGTCACAAGGTATTACAGATGGGCTATTATTGGCCCACCATTTTTAAAGATGCCAAGAATTTTTTCCAGGCATGTGACAGTTGCCAAAGAATGGGATGCCTTGGGTAGTCTGATGAGTTGCCCCTGCACCTGCAGATAGTCATTGAACCTTTTGAGCGATGGGCGTTAGATTTCATCGGTCCAATAAACCCATCATCTAATCAAAAGACATATATATTAGTTGCAACAGAGTATGTGACTAAATGGGTGGAGGCAAAGGGACTACCAAGGGCAACAGAGGACTCGGTAATCCACTTTCTTTTCCAACTATTTGTGCGATATGGCTTGCCTAGAGAGGTAATTACCAGTGGAGGACCACAATTCATAGGCCATAAGATCGCTGCAACATTAAAGACCATCATATCATGCACAAAATCACAACTCCATACCACCCGCAGGGAAATAGCTAGGTAGAAAGCACCAATAAGGTAATTGAGGCAATACTCACAAAGACAGTTGCATCACATAGACGTGACTGGGCTACCCAATTGCCAAAAGCCTTGTGGGCATACCGCACGACATGGAGAAATACCACGGGATATTCCCCATATCAACTAGTGTTTGGAAAAGAACCTATCTTCCCAATTGAATTTAAAATCCAGACATTGAGGATAGCTCAGGAGATAGGCTTGGACTTAAACAAAGCATAGATTAATAGGCTACATCAAATCAATGAATTGGATGAAATCCAGCTATCAACTCTTCAGCACACTGCACTGATCCAACAACAAAGAGCGAAATAGCATGATGCCCTTATAAAAAATAAGATCTTCCATGAAGGAGATTGGGCACTCCTATATGATTCTAGGTTCCAGGATTTCCCAAGAAAACTCCAAACCAGATGGTTAGGATCTTATGAGATACAAAAGGTGCATGATAATGGCACCCTCACATTAGCCACCATTGATGGGTCTAGCTACTCTTTTAAAGTGAATGGACATCGAGTACGACTCTATCACAAACCACTTACCAAGGAGTCTTTTTGCCAATAATTATGGGAGGATTCCCCCATACAAATTCTTGCTGAGGAGGGCAACCCATCCTTAGCATCGACTCACTGAATAATTCATTTGTTTTTGAAATTTGTACATAAATTTTTCTTTCTATTTTGATTGAATTTGCTTGTATAAATTGTATATAAATTCTCTTTTTTTCTACTTTTCCTTTGTTGTTCCCTCTAAGGAATAGTTGATGTTCCTTTTAAGGAACAACTTGTGTCCCTTCTAAAGAAGCAAAGATCTTATGGATTTTCTTCATGGTGTTCCCTTTAAGGAACAGTTGTTGTTCCCTCCAAAGAATAGTTGTTGTTCCCTCTAAGGAATAACAATTTTGTGTATAGATTTTCGTGTTGTTCCCTTTAAGGAACAGTTGTTGTTCCCTCTAAGGAACAACTGTTGTTCCCTCTAAGGAACAACAACCCCCTTTATATTTGGTTTTTGTTGTTCCCTCTAAGGAACAACAATTTAGAGTGTATTTGTTTTCTTGTTGTTCCCTCTAAGGAACAACTGTTGTTTCGTCTAAGGAACAATTGTTGTTCCCTCTAAGGAACAACAGTTTCGTATGGATTTGTTTTCCCACTGTTTCCTCTAAGGAACAGTTGTTATTCCCTTTAAGGAACAACTACTATTCCCTCTAAGGAACAACAATCCTATATGTATTTGTTTTCTCGTTGTTCCATCTAAGGAACAGTCGCTGTTCCCTTTAAGGAACAACAATTTCGTGTATATTCTTTTTGTTGTTCCATCTAAGGAACAACTATTGTTCCCTCTAAGGAACAATGGTTTCGTTTGAATTTGTTTTCTTGCTATTCCCTTTAAGGAACAATTGTTGTTCCCTCTAAGTAACAACCATTGTTCCCTCTAAGGAACAACAATTTTGTTTGCATTTTTTTTTCCGCTATTCCATCTAAGGAACAACTGTCGTTCCCTTTAAGGAATAACTGTTGTTCCCTCTAAGGAATAGCAATTTCATGTCAAATTATTTTTTTCTTTTCGTTGTTCCGTATAAGGAACAGTTGTTGTTCCCTATAAGGAACAACTGATGTTCCCTTTAAGGAACATCACCTTTTTCTGTGTCTTTTCTTGCTATTCCCTATATGGAACAACACTCTTTGTGTGAGGTTTTCTTAGGAAATAAGCACTTTGTGAATATTATTTCACTTTTTATGATCCTCTATGGCACAAAGGTACAAATATATATGAAAGGATACAAATATGAGGATTACTGGCACAAGCAAGTATTGAATATTATCATCTTTAAACAAGATTTCTTTGTATTGATCGAAAAAGAAAGGACACAACCATCTATATCACTTCATTGTCCTCATTTCCATTATAAATCAAAATGATTGATTACTAGTACCATGCTGGTTCTTCCCTTAAACCTATAACTCCCTGTGTTCATTATCATCAAATAAGGTGAAGGGCATACTTTCTTCTATTTGATATGTTTAGACTTCTTCCACCATTCCTACTCCTAAGGAGTGTTGAACCACCCTCTATGTATAAATAGGAAGTGTTATTCTAAAAATAAATAAATAAATAAATAATATATATATACATATGTTTACTAACAATTGTATGATTTTGTTATAGATGGAGGATAGGGGGTCTCATCACGAGCCAACCTACCATGAGCATAAGGAAGCCGCAAAGTGGCATTCCCACTATGGCCACCACACCAGGGATATGATCCAATGGATGAATCAAGAAATATAAATTCCTTGGAACAGAAGGTCCCATCATGAGCCGGCCTGCCCACCTTTTGCTCCTTCCTAGTGAATGGCAATGTGTTCATCTGGTTACCAAGTTAGCACATTGGTCTCCACTCTGATATCAAAATGTACTTTCTGTATTATACATAAAGGACCATGGTTCCAAAGGGTTAGAAAGCAACTCTGTCGAGGCTATAGATGCCTATAGGCAATAGAAGCTCTACTGATGGTATTGAAGTCATATTTCCAACATCAATAGTTATTATAAGTCCCTTTCCTTATTTGGTATCTTTACTATAGAGCGATTATGTTCCTAATTTATGTTGAACATTTATGCATGGATATCTTCTAAAAAAATCAATCATAATAAGATTTAAGTGGAATGATGATGGTAAAGTATCTGTTTTGTGCCAGATGTCCTTTTCCCCTTTTGGAAATCACCTCATAGCATCTCCTCACTAATTGATAATTATCGTATATGCATTGATTTCAGTACTCTGATATCTCTTGCGATCCTTTCATAAATAGGTGTACCTTACCACTTCCACCATCCCTGTACATCACCACCAGCATGATTTTCCTTCATTTATTCGGTCGAAGGCAACCTATCATTTCAAAGGGGGGCGAATGTGACTCCAAAAGTACTTATGCATGCATATCAGTCCTTTATTTGGTTATGCAGAACTATATGGCAATCCATAATAGTAAGTCTTTAACGGTATTTATGCTGAAAAATATCATCCAATATAACGATCATAACAACTTGTTGTTCCATTTCTGGCTCTATCTATTACTGTGTTACCTATGCTAACTTACAATGTGTAGAATTCAGGCAATATCGGAGGAAGAACAATGCGTAGGGAGCCATTGATACTGGCTGTTTTTTATGCCACCAGAGAAATTCTAGTCTGAGCCGGGTGGGTAGCATATTTCACATGATTTCAGCAACCCAGCGAAACAATCGCCATAGAATTCTTGCAGCATTTACAGAATGGCCAGTCTATGGTGAGGGGTAGACAAATCACAGTCTCAGATGTTGTGATTGCAGAAGTTCCTGGATTACTAGCTGAAGGACCCGTGTTGACGAATAAACAACTGAAGCTGTAGGATGCCATTGAAATCTTTAAAGATGAAGGGAAAGAGCTAATCATCAAAGGAAAAGGGGTTCAACCATCATCCCTTGGAGATCTGTGGGGAGAACTAGACAGATTCATTCAGAATTTCATTACATGTAACGGGCGAAAAGATGTGGTAAGGCCGTGTCAATTCAAACTGTTAGCAGTATTGAAAAAAAAATGTTCAGTGAATCTACCTGGATATTTGAATTTCTTGCTGCGTGATTCTACTGAAAGAATAATAAAATCTTGACACATAGAAACAGTCGTAAGTCATCATTGTTTAATTAGGCTAATAGTTAGCTACAACCTTGCCCAGCAACAAACAAGTTGGGAAGAATTAATATTTTCCACAAAAGGGGGGTTAGCTTTACCAGCTCCTAACCCTGTTCCAAAAAGGAAAAGGACTACCCGCACAACAAACATTCAAAAAAAATGCAAACACTCTACCAGAGTAAGGACAAGCTTGGGAACAGTTGAAAATCTCTAGGGTAGCAGCAGCCAGCCCATAGAACTATCTAGTCCAGAAAATGAGCAATATTTATAGTTGGAAGGATAGGATGACCTGGAGTCAAAAAGTGAGGAGGAAAAAGAGCACTCTAGTGAAGAGGAAACAAATGAAACAAAACTCCCTTCAACACTAAATACAAGTCCCCTAAGAGACTTACTACATGATATTCAATTGGCCTAGATTTTGGCCAATATGAATGAATTTATACAGCCTGAAAGCCCGCTCAACTTTAACATTGGAGCAACCCAATCGGAAGAAAACTCTGGGCACAACATGAGCATACTAGAAAATGTAATGTGTGAAGTAGAAATAGGAGCAGAAGTCACTCAGGAAGAGATAGACCAACCTGGCGATATACATCCAGAAGAACTCAACTAGGTAGACCTAAATATAGAAAATATAGACCAAACAGAGGACATGGAGATAGACCAAGAAGATGACAATCAATCTGGGGACACAATTCTTTAAGAGCAGAGTCAAGATGAAAAATTAGGCTTGTTTGGAGTAGAAATGACCAGAAAAACACTTGCTCCCCCTAAAAAGAACAAAGCCACAATTAAAAAGCTCAAGAAGGAACAACAAAGGTTGCGGAAAACAGTGAAGAAGCTCAAACGAAAAATAAGGGAGTTATCAGCAGGGAAAATTCCAGACAAAATCCCAAAAACAATAAACGCAGCCATCTAAACTGAATTGCAAGAAACAGAAGCTACGGGGACTCAAACTGAGCCCATACTCACTGAACTTGTTAGGGAACAACATGAAATTTTTACAGAAATAGCTACCCAAACAGAGGCTATACTTTCTCATGACTTAGCCATTCAGACAAACATGGCACCCTCCTACAGCACATCTACCCAGACAGAGGTTTGGGCCTCCTACAACAAAGAAACACAGACAATTAACATCCATTCTCATAGCAGGAGTACACAGACAAATACCCAAGCCAAAGGTATCATGATGAGCAATGACCCCAGTATAGTGAATCTTCAAGCAGATTTAGCCTAGGCTCAGCTTACCCTAGAACACCTTGAACTAGAAACAATACCCCAGCAAAAATACCAGGAATTACAGATGCATCTTTGGGACATGAACATCTCAGAAAGTGAGGCATTTGATAAATAAAGTAAGGCAGAAGAGAGGACTGAGAAAATGAAGCTCAGATTAGAAAAGGTCAGGAGTCAAATGGATACTATTTGCTCCTTATATACTGACATATTGGCATGCAGATCTCCTGCCAATAATTATGCCCTATTTTTGATGGAAAGATACTTATAGTTGAAGATCAAAGTTGTCAAAGATGGAAAACTGATAGAGTTAAAACAATTGAGGATTTTATAAACTGTTGCAAACATCATGGGGTAAAAGTTCAAAGGTTGTTCTGTGAATTTTATTTACACAATTTTGTATTAGAGGAAGAAACTGAAAAGAACCCCAGTGCTTTTGTGGGAGATGTAAAATTTCAAGCTTTTATTTCATTCGCTGTTAACCAACTGAAATGGTTCAAGGCTCATAACATGTTCCAGAGGCAGGAAAATGGAATGGAATTTTGGGTTAGAGGTGAACGAAAACACCTGTTACAAATGTTGGCAATCACAAAAGTTTGATGAAGAGGGAAGGAGTAATCAAAATTCTGGGGCCTATTCTGAAAGAAATTGTCCAAAAGGGAGTAGAGTATTTCCTCTCCATTCAAGAAAGCTCCTTGGTTGCAGCCAAGTTTAGATGGACAATTTCCAATAACAATGTATAGAATAAAGAGCCATTTAATTATAAAAATTTTAAATTGGCTGCAGAACGCTTTGTCACTTATAGTAATATCATTTTAAGGGAAGGTCCTTATTGGCTAGGTTGTCAGTTCTGCAGCCTTATTATTTGGTATCCTGATGAGGGGTTAAAGGCTATATATGAACTGCCTAAAGGACATATAGGGCACATCTTTGAGCTCTTGGCCAAGAATCATGGTTTCAGACTGCTTTACGACATTCCTTCTCCAGCTTATTCCTTGACTGCTTTGCATACGAACTACATGGTTTTCATGAGGACATGAAAAAGGGTAAGCAAGGGAGTATGTTGAGTCATGGAAAAGGTATGCGTTTACTATTAACTTATTATCCTTTTCCTTTATTCTTATCCTTACTATATCCCAATGTGCTAATCTATTAAGAAATTACAGTAAGAATTACATAAATTATCTGCAGTTATGTTGTGGCTAATTATTACCTTCCTTTCTGCAGGAAAATCACAAAAGGGACAAATGTTGTTCCCTGTGAAGAAACAACAAACATCAACAGGCTAAAGAGGGAACACGGCAGTTGCAAATACGTCCAAAAGAAAATCAACAGGATCAACGCAAGAGAGGAAATGATGTTTGAAGTTAGAAAATTGTGCAAATCCCTCAGGATCGAGAGATCCTGAGGGATTGCTTTTATCATTTATCTTTTTACCCCTTTCTCATTATAAAAGGCAACGATGTAAGTAGAAGGAGGATGACTGTTGTTATTATTATTGTAATTCTTAATTACAGACTCTTGCTATAGTGAATAATGCAAATACGTTGTAATACTCTTTCATGATTAATACATATGAGGAGTTGTTGTTCCTTTTCATTTATCTAAAGTAACCAGCAGTGTATGCTGGTAGCTAAGGGCCCGGCTTCTAGTGGAATTCACTGCTTCACTTGTGTCATATATTTTCAATTATTACAAGTGTGACAATTTGATAGTATTATTGCTTTCTGCTATTTTATTTAGTTGTTGTTCCTTATTTCTTTGCGTTGATATAATAGCTCTGTTTTATATAATTTACAACATTGTTGTTTAATTAGTTTCCTTTTGCCTTCGATTGAGTTTCCTAGATGAATATCCTGCTCTATGTAATCAACTATAATGAGAATTAACTACTATTGTTATGCTCTGAGATTTATGTGATCATTGTTTTACAGAGTAATGCATTTGATTTAAATTCAATCAGTTTCTAAGAGAAGAGTTATCATTGTTGTACTCTTAACCGATACTGTTGTTACTTGAATTGCACATTGTTTTTACCTGAATTGTTGTAGGATTTGATTAAAGGATTGAGTTTTCTTTTAATTGCAATTAGAATTTACTTGTTGCATCCATTTACTCTTGTATTTAAAAGATCTATACTGCAATTTAGAAGCATTACTCTCTGAGTTAAATAGCCGCCACATACTGTGTAGACTCTTGAAATAGAAAGACTTTCTCGGATTGATAATTAATGTGAAGATAATTAGGAGTTTAAAAGGCATCTTTTATCAGTCAACAACTGTGCTGCTATAGATCCCCGCACTCTAACACTGTTCTACTACTCAATCTGCATCTTGCTTCTACCAACATCCATCATCTTGTTACTGTTCCTCAGGGTTCCCGTAGCTAGATATGATCCAAGAGTTTGGGTACCTCAAGGATCCTACCCCACATCTCCCGTAGTCCTCCTCACTATGGCTCGCTGTCACCCCACCTCTTCTCCAAAGGTGCATGAGCACTCCTGGAAAATTAATAATCATTCTCTACCTCCTTATTTGCCTTCGCTGGCACTGCCTTGGAGTCAGATGCCTTTCCCTTATTCTTCTTCCTTGGACATTGGGTTACATAATGGCCCAACTCTCCACAGTTGAAGCACTTAATCTTGGAGATGTCCTTTTTCTTTCTCTTCCCTTGCCGCCCCACAGATGCCAGAGCTGCATCATCTTCCTCCTCTTTCTTGACCCGAGCTCCTTTACCACTACTTCCCGCCTTGGTCAGCCATCTGATCTCTTCTTGGTGAAAATCTGCCCATAATTATTCCCAATCTGGAAGATTTTCTTTGCCTAGAATGCTTTAAATGAATTTCTCCCACTCCTCAGAGACTGTGTTCAGGGCAGTCCTCACCATTAAATCTTGATCTAGCGTGGCCCCTATGGAAGTCAGTTGGTCCCGAATCTCCTACAACCTGCTGAGGAAGTGATTTATCTACTCCCCCTTCTACATCTAATACAACCGTAGCTGATTCTCCAGTAGCGTCTTCCTCTACACGAAAGTTCCTTGATGAAATGTCATCAAGGTGTCCCACATTTCCTTTGTTGTATTCTTCTCGGCAATATGTTGAACTACATGATCCTTGACCCCATCAAGGATTATGCACTTTCCCTTGGCTATCACATCCTCATACTTTTCGTTATCAACTAGGTCAACTGGGATATCCACAATTCTTAAGGCGAAGGCCTTGATGCGATTTTTATCTAGAACATACAGGATCCTGGCCTTCCTGATGACAAAGTTGGATGCCCCTCCAGCCTGTCTTGATCCCTCAGTCTGTTCATGGCTATCTCTGCTCTTCTTTTTGACTCCTTTGAGTCTTTACTTCCCTTCTAGAAGTTCTCTCTTTGAATCCCTCTGAGTCTTGATTTCCCTCTTGGAAATCGTTCCGCCAATAGTCAAATCACACCTCTCGGATCTCCTTCGCTTCTGCAACACTGATTTGGATTTCTTGGCTAGAAATATGCCTAGGTAGTGACTCCCTTCTACCTTGTTTCTATCCCGTTAGGTACTATTCTGCCTCAATAGCAACAACACCCCACCAGCTTCACACTCCACAATCTTCCCATAGTTTTCTATGCCCCAGCAATTGAAGAAATGAGCCTCTAAGCTGTGCGCAATACCGGCAGTGGTTGAATCTCTCCACTAGCCAACTGTGTCACTCCTACTTGGCTGAGCACGATGGTGTGGATCTTCGTGAGCCTCTTCTTCCTCTCACTACTTTTGCATTGGCCCCTTCTCTGGCTCAAACTGATGACGCAAGCCCTCTGTGTCAACCCTTATATGTCGCTTTCTTCTTAGGAACAACTTTTGTCACTTGAGACAACTGTTTCTGCTGCAAATTATCTAATTCAGCTGGTGTCTTTAGCTCTCCTGTGATCTGCAATGCTCTAATTCCATGTTGAAATTTCCAAGTCTAACCCATTAGAAACTTTTCTGTACTATCTGGTTTATTTCTCCTACTTTTTAATTACTGAACAAGTTATTTAACCATATAAATACTAAAATAAACACAATGTAGTGTCAACCATATACAAATCAACAACTGAAAGAAATGGACAAACACACAGTGACACTGTTATTTTTGGACAATCATCCCTAAAGAACCCAACATGGGAAGACTGGTGCAGCAGTTTTGAGGGTTTTATTATTATGCAGCTTTTCTGAGTACAACTGGGTGCCAAATTGGCTCACCCTACAGAGAAAATAATCTGGCAATAATACCTCTCTTGGGAAGCAGATATTCTGAAAGTTTGTTCCACAAAACCCTCTCCAACACCTCTCTGAGGCTCAACGTTAGCCCTCCTAACCTCTACGTCAGCCTGAAACCCTCTGCATCAGCCCTCTAAGGCTCTGTGTAGCCTCTCTAGCCCTCTATGTCACTTTCACATCCTCTGCGTTAGTCACGCTGGCCCTCTGGCCCTCTACACAGTCATTGTTGGCCTCTGTGTGGTTTCCTTTCACTTTGTGTCTGCCTCTTTGCCTCTGTGCTTGTCTTCCAGCACTATCTCTGCCTCTCTCCTATGCACTCATTGCCCTTCACTACAACTGATCACTCGTTCGATTTCTCTTAGCAAACCCTGCTCTAGAAAATTGAACTAACTGATCTCTCTGGTGTATCTCCAACTGACCCTCAAGCCTCCTCTTATACTTTTTCTATTAGGTCTTCAACAGTCAAGATTACATATCTAATTAATGGATAAGATTAGATTTTGCTTGATCCATGTCATTTAGAACCTTCTAACCCAGTTTTATATTAATACTCATTAATATTTTAATTTTCCTAAGTTTAGATTGAGGAACCCATTAAAAATATTAATTATTTTAATATCTCCTTCATCGAGTAGAATTTCCCCAAACCATTTCTTGGTCTTGGAGATATCATGTGCTTTAGCCTCTCCACCAATTTTCATTGCTAGAGCACATTCGATGCTACCCAAAATCAACACAAAACCCTAAGGTTAAAAGTAGATTTATCAGAGACTCCACACAGGAGAAATAAATTGAATTCAATCACTGTGTATTTACTGTTGTAGAATACAAACAAAGAAATATAATCATGTTAAATTATACCATCCTTAAGAGAAGATAATTTAACATTTGGTATGTACAGTATAGAGAGGAAAATAGAACTCGATACATCTAGAAAATAGACTAGTAGACAAATTATTTAACAAATTACTAAATAGTAAATTAGACTTTCTTGCCTTTCAAAGGCAGAGAAGATTGGAACTAATCTCGAACAATGTTAACTAAATAAATCAATGCAACCAAAATATTGTCATAAATAATAGTATAGGAGAGATAAGACAGAGAATAAGATACATCAACTATCCGAAAGAGTGAAGCATTGTCGGAAGGATATTCATCATAACCAATGACCAGGGTTACATTAAAACAATAATAGATAGACGAAGAACCATTAAATTCCATAATACTGCTGAACCTAGAAAGCCACTACAACTATGTTCTAGCAATTACGAGCAGAAGTAGAATGATAAATATATATAAAACCAGGAGTGCACATAATACTGTAACCATAGGAATTCAGTGCATAAATGGAGGTTCCACCCAATAGGTAGTCTAAACCCTTGAAAGTTATTACATTCAAAATATTGGGTAACCTTAACAGGGTCACCCTCTCCGAACAACAAAAAAAATATTACAATATATCAAATGATACAAACTAATTTATGTTGGCTGAAGCGCCAGATATGAGCTAGTTCATCATTACTACATTGATACAAACATTGGGCTATCATCCAGCAACCCTAACGGCCGAAAAAATCAAAGGAATCTCTAAGCCCTTGTTAAGTTAAGGCCATCCACTTTACCCAGTATCCGGAGAGAATTAAGGCCAGGCATAGTCTTGTGACCTGAGAAGGGAACCTCAACTCCAGTCAACCATTCCGCAACGAAGGAGTGTTAAAACCCTCGCCAGACCCTAAAATCATGAAAGACCAAGCAATTTTGTTAGGAAATTACCATGAGTATAACTTCTAGATGAAATAGTGGCGTCGGGAGGAACATACATATAGTGGATATGTGAATTTGGGTCGACTTTGCTTGAACCTTGAGTGCAACAAAGGCTCTGGTAATACCTGAGGCTGAGCAGAAGTGTATTTCAAGTGCAACATAGCTAATGAAACCCCATAGTCATCAAGATTGATAAAGAATGCTAACCTCCATACCTGTGCAATATTTTGCAACTGAAGGACATCGCGGAGAGAGATGGAAATGTCGAATTCCGCGGTGGTGAAGGTACCCAAGATGGAAGGGCTCCACAATCTACCGTTCGATGAAGTTAAGTGATAGAGAGCCGTCGATGAGGAGCTCTTCCCAATGTGGTGAGCCGTAGTTGTAATGCACCAGGAACTCTCCCAGACCCACCGTTGCTAAGGTGTGGTAAAATCGGGGGTTAGATATAAGAGTGAGAGTTTCTAGGGAACTTGAAGGCAAACATCATAACCGTAATAATAAACTTAAGATTTTTATAAATCATTACTACCTGCTAAAGGGTTAATCAAACTTGTTACAAACCATAACTATAATCATGTAGTCAATGGTGAAAGGACTTTTACTGGAAGGTTTTATTAATTGTTTTTTTTTTTAATTTAATTTTGTATAGGGTAATAAATAATTGTTGAGGTGTATGAAAATGAGTGTGCCAAATGACAAAGAGATTGTCTTTTGAATCAATATATTTTAACTTAAAATAATTGGATTAATTTAATAAATAAATTCATATAATACTTTACAGTGAAAATGAATGATAAATTAAAATGAGAATAATAATAATTTTCATTTTTTGTCCACATGGGGTAGCTCAAGCGGCAAGGGCCGTGGAAATGAAGTCTCATCGAAACGGAAGTCTTGGGTTCAAATCTTGGGCTACCCTTCCCCCTTAGAGGGGTACATAATGGACATGTAAATCGGAGAGTCCCGCCCCAGCTTACAAAAAAAAAATAATAATTTTCATTTTCTTAAAACTCAATTCATTTTTAGAGAAGTTAAATTAAATTAAATTCTTTTATATTTTTTCAAATAAATTTTATTTTAATTTTAAATAATTTACTTGAAATTAATAGAATAATAAATAAATTTATATTTAATAAATATTTTTATTAAAAAAAAAGCTTTAGAACTATTTTAATTTGGATCTACCAAAGCCGAAGAGATCATATTTTTAGAGATACAAATTTTTATAAGCTTAAAATGAAAAAAAAAAAAATCATTTCTCAACCTCATAGATCCAATCAGTGTATCAATAATTAATTATTTAATTATCAATTAATATTATATTGTGTTATGTGTTTCCAGTAAATTTTCTTCTTACAAATTACATCTATTTGATATTTATAATAATTTAAAAATTAAAATTTGTTTATATTTTCAGCACTATATTGAATATATAATATTTCATATTCACTCATAAATTACCTTTATATAATATCTTTATAAAACTTTCGAGGCTTTCCAGCGTCTTTTATTCTATTGATCTTAACCAATCCATGAATAACACTATAATTAAAAGATATTTATAACTACAAGATCTTCCTAAAAAAATACTTGTCCCCACATAGTAAACGGTCTACCTCCTTCAAATAGTTTATAAATTTAAAATACAAATAGTATCGCCAAATTTATAATAGCATTCAACATATATTTATACACAGATAAATGGTCTCCCGTTATGTTTAAGGTTACATGTCTTTACAATATTTACATACCTTGACGTTGTGTCTAATATTTAATTAGACACATGAATGAGGAATTGAGGATAACTATTCAATCTATAAAAAGTCACATGGACGTTAAAAAAATTTACTGCATCTCAGTAACGGAAATACGCTTTTAATTTTCAAATCGTGGCCGGAAAATGTGGAGGCAGTGAGTCTAGTGAGTCTTGGCTTCGAGAATGGAATTGCAATAATTTTGAGAAAACAGAGTCAACTTTATGTTACACTACTAACCCTCCTATTATCCGTTCCCGTGGGTTAAGAGGGTTAAAGATAGTGGGATGGCTTGGAATCGAGTTCATTTTATTTTATTTATGTTATTTAACTATTAAAACTATTCAGTTTAAAATAGCTAGAACACATTGTTAATTATTATTTAAAAGATTTTGGACCAGATTATTAAAAGAATCAAAGAAACAGTGGAACAAATTTCTCAGAATAGTTACAACTGTTTCTTCACCCTTTTTCTCTAAAGGAAAAAGAGGGCAGAACCCTAGGGGTTGGAAGATGAGCACTGTGTTAGCATTCTTCCTGGAGCTGGCAAACCTAACTAGTGGGAAAGAAAGTTGAGGTAACAAGCTGTGAGGTACGGGGCTTGAGGCTGGACAGAGTCGTGATGCCCAAAGTACCTAGTAAGTGGAAGGGCTCGGAGGGGGAACCCGAACGTAATTGTGAGTTCCGAGGCTAGGTGGTGAGATCTTCCGATTATTTCGAAACACATAAGTGATACTAATATGGTAATCATTATCAATAGAATAGTTTGAATGTTTACTGTAAATTGAAATAACATAGTAATAGTGAATTACGTGTTTACTGTAAGTAGATAGTTTAGAAATGGTTTAGCATAGATAATGATCATTCACTAATTTCTCAGTAGAATGTAAGTAGATAGTTTGGAAATGGTTTAGCATAGATAATGATCATTCACTAATTTCTCAGTAGAATAGTAATGCAAATAGATGATGCATGCTTTCCTAATAGACATTGATACACATCTAGAGAACTATACAATTGTCAGTTAGCAATCAATGCTAAACTAATAAGAAAAATGGCATTACAGACGAATTTCGATTTAACCTAGAAACACATAAGTATATAAACTGTAAAGCACATGCCTATTAGTTTTCTGTTAGAAATAAATAAATAAATGATACGAATTGTAAACATATTCATATAGCAATATATATGTCTAAATATCATACCTCCGTCATACTCAGGAAATTCCTTAAATTGTAGAAAGAAGTCAACTCAGCAAACCCTTCTCCATGCTTCCCTTTAATTAAATGATTTCTTTACAGTTCTTTACATACCTAGGGTTTGAACCGCAGACGAGTTCGTAAAGAACCCATCCATAGCCATGTACCCCGATTTCTTAAAACTAAATCATGAATTCTAATTACATTGATCACAAATATGTAGATAAAGCACTTTAAACAAAAATGAATGCCATAGCTTGCACAACGACTAAGGAAAAAAATCATGCACAACGAATAACCCTTGATAATCAACTATATCCCAAAGCTCAACAACTGATTATATAACAATGAGGGTTTACATAAATAAACACCAAAAATTCATTAATAAGTCTGATATAATTATATTCCATCGAACCTAGTCTAGTCCAAAAACATTTCACAAAATCACAATAAGTTCTCTCATATGCTCAACAGAGAATTGAACTATAGTAATTATGGGTGGCTAGTATGAGCAAAAATAAACCCAAAACCTTAATTAATATTACAATTCATAGTCTAAAACTCATCTTGGCCAAAGTCGCAACATCAAACAAATTACAACTCTTGAAATCGTCTGCCCCAGAGAGTGATTCTCTAAACCAGGGCACAATAAATGAGTTTTCCAACACACTTGAAAGGAGTAGGAAGAAGTGGAGATCAACACTGGATTCGTCTTCAACAATGCACAAACTAAACAACGGTTTCGAACTAGACCCTAAGGTAATCCCTGCACAACAAGCAACCATGAGCAAAAGACCACCTCTATGATAACTCAACAACAACATCAACCATGGAATGTAAGTAGGCTTACATGTATGTGAGTTGGGAAGCCATTGAAGCTGCGACCAAACTTGTATGGAACCGGACCACCTCAGCGAGGAAAGAATTGGAAAATAATTGCAAGAAGACTCAACTATATTATCATAGAGTGGAATAGATGTTACCTCAGAACGTCAGAGAAATGACCCTTTCTTCAAGACCGCTAAGGACCAGGTCGGGCTCTCTGTTGCTGCCCAAAATGCTAATAACGCATGAAACAACTCTAGAACTATCATAACCCAACCTTAGTGGAAGAAACAAGGCATAACAACATAATACAAGTAGAATGGGGACGCGGATGGCACCTGGAGTCCCAAAGGAGAATTGGCCGAAGAGTTTCATAAGTTCGCCATGAAAGAGTAGAGCGCTGAAGCAAATATTAGCCAAATGAATTATCCCTTCCGCCAAAAAAGTCGATAAACCCTTCAGCCAGGCTTGAACAATCAAGACCATCAATCGACATTGATTGGACGACAGATAGAAAACCATCCCAACCTTGGGACCCTTCCATGGTAAGTTAGGTAAGGGCATGAACACCATCGTAGGTGGCAAGGACAAGCACACGTAATCCAGGCAGGAGGACACCTTGGGACTCTGCGACTTTAATGGAAGGAAGCCTACCCAAGGACGATGAAGGAGCGCGAGAACAATACCAACAGCGGTGGAATGTACCACGTAGGCTACCAACGTGGTGATCCCTTTCCGACTCTGCAGCTCCAACTCTAACCCAAATCACAAACGTTAACCCAATTCATTACCACGACAATCATACAAGTCCACGTTATGATGGACCAAGGGGTAAACAAGGCATTAGTATTAGAATGATTAATGCTTGTTAGATTAACAAGTTTTTTTAACTTAATTTTATATATATGCATAGGAAGGATGTTATAGAGCCATAAAGCTCAAGTACGACATTTGCAAGGCTTTCTATGTCCCCTACCAGAGTCCCTTTCTCCAGATGGCCACGATTTAAAGTTTAACATGCAACATAGAACTTTTTTTTAAGGTCAATTAAGCTTTGCATGTTCTGATTATCACTTTACACACAGGAAAGGAGAATCAATCCTAGCACAATATACCTTTGTGTGATTTAAAGTTCATCCATTATCACTATCATGTTTCCCATTCCACTTTGTAAACACAATAACTTGCCCATAGATCACCTTAGATTTATTTAAATTTTAGATTTATCAAATTTTGAGAGGATCAAATCTCTCAAGGTGTAAACCTCTTTTTTGAGTGCAAAAGGAAAGCTTTGCACGTCCAAAGATCCGATCCATCTAGGCATTTGAAGTTTATCTTCAAACAACTATAATAAACTTTAGGCTTGATAAACATTTAAGATTGATCATTATTTTCAATCAGGTTAATTAAGAGTATGAACAATGAGGAAATTCAAATACCAGCCTAGATCCATCTTAACTCCAAATCTAAGAGAGGGATCAAATCTCTCTCTCAGCCCTGGTAGATCTAGAGTTTAGATGGATTTAGGATCATTTGATTTCCCCCTTTAAATAAGTTATTTTCCACATGAATACCATGGGTCAATACTATGAGTTCTCAATACATGAATCATTTTTATTTTTATTATTATTTTATTTGATAGGGTTATTTTGTTATTTTCATTTTTATTTTATTTTGACCAAGTTAAAATGTTTACATTACATTAATCTTCGGGTGGAGACCTAGTATGGGGTAGAAAGTGTAAACATGTTATGTTTAACATTTTTAATC
>APFE030941118.1:67792-90576 GCA_000404065.3 Pinus taeda
TTATCACCAAAGTATTATGGTCCATACAAGGTGTTGCAAAAGATTGGTACTATGGCACACAAATTGGAGCTTCCTGCAACTTCTCGATTGCAACCAGTTTTCCATGTTTCATGTTTAAAGAAGGTTATAGACGACAAGCTCCCAGTTCAAACAATATTGCCAGAACTTGATGAGGAAGGAAAAATTATAATAGAACCAGAAGCAATCACAAAAATAAGAACTTGACAGTTACAAAATCGATCAATTTCGGAGTATATTATCAAGTGGAAGAACTTATCCGCTGAAGATTCCACATGGGAGGATGAGAATTTTATACAGAAGCATCCATAACTACTGAAGCATTGAGAACAACACTTTTTTGAAGGAGAGGGGCATGTTGGGTCCCTATAATACTAGTGATTACCCCATTACTATTGTAGTTGTATCCCTTATTAATATAGTTGTGCCCTTATCGTCCCCATATTGTTATTACTGTGCCCCATAGAATCCCTCTATTATTATTTTGTGGCTTTATATTATTATTGTTAGGTCGGTTGGGTTATATTGTGACTCCTTAGACTCCTATATATAGAAAGGAGGTTTTTTCATTTGAATCATCCAAGAATTTCTCATTTGTGTAATGTAAAGGAGGTTGCCCCCTTGAAGAGGTTGAATTCTAAGGCATCGATCTCTCTTTTCTATCTTTTTGTGAGCTGGTTTCATAACATATGATGTGTGTCTTTTACAGTGTATATCAATCTTTGGGTTTTATTTATGTTCTGTTGTGCAACGAAGGTATGATTCAATAATTACAGATATGTACATATGTTTTCTTCAGAAAGATTGCATACATACCTGAATCTGCTTCTAGGTAGTCGCATATCAATTATGTAGTATGGAAAAATCTGTATGTGGGTATGATTCTTGAAAGGCGCATACATATGCATAAGTGTCTTATAAGGTTCACATAAATATGCTAGGGTTTTGTTGAATATGATTTTTTATCAATCTTGTTATGTGTATTGTTGTATGTCGATGAAGTCTTTCATGATGATCTATGTTTGAAAGTGATGGTTGTGGTTGAACAAATTATGTTATGAAATGTTAAATAATAATGATGTTGCTATGAGATGATATATATTTGGTTTAGAGATTTGTTTCAAGCTCAATATGTGTTTCAATTCTTGATTTCAGTAGTGTAGTGATTCAGTTTCAAGGTTCAGTGTTTTCAGATCTATACATGGGTTATCTAAAGATAAAGCATGTATATACATGGGTATGTCTCATAATAGTAGCGTATATATTCTGACATAAGATTGACCAGGGTTTGCAATGACATGATCTAGTTTTTGTGATGAAGAGTAAGTGGTGTGACATTCTGATACATTGATTTGAGATGATCTAGCTTCTTTGGTTGTTTGAGATTCGATAATTAGTTTATTCAATGATTTGATGATCAAGTTGGTTCAGTTATTTGATACAACGATTGGTTTTAGGTTTTTATTTGATATTGGGCTTAAATGATGGTAGTGAACCCAGTCTGAAAATTTGATGGAAAGTGGCCTATAGGTTTAATGCTTTGGTTCAGTTGGATCCAGTATGAAATGTTATGAAACGTGGCCCACATAGGTATTGAGGGTTGGAGCCTTCAGTGAGGAATTCGAAGCTTCCTTCTAGTGGTAGTTGGTAAATCTGATCAGGGGTTGGAGCTCCCTTCCGATGGGTGTCGGTAAATGAGATCAGAAGGTTGGAGCTCCCTTCCAATGGGTGTTGGAGAACACGAGAAGGTTGTAGCCTTATGTAGGTGGGTGACTGCATGATGGTATGAGTCTGCGCTAGTACAATATTGTAAGAATTTTTTCATTATAATAAAATATGAAGACAAAGATGACAACAGTTGTAGTTTTTTCTCACATTGGGTTTCCACCTAAAATATTGGTGTTCATGTGTGTTGATGTGTTGCTCATGTGTGATGGTTTATTCTATGCAAATTGTAGATGGTTACTGTTTAATTAATTCCTAATGAAGTACTAATACACTGGTTCAATTTAAACAAATGATGAATTAACTGAAAATCCTAACTGGATATATGCTATTTGTTTGCATAGTAGCCGTGTACATACACAAGTTTACTTCATTATAGCTGTGTACATAAATATAAATAAGAAAATAAATGTTTAGGTGAGTTTTTAAAATATTGATTCACACGCCCCTCTCAGTGTTTTTCCCAACATGCTATGAGAGAATTCTTGATGCAAAGAGTAAGGCCTATATGCTACCATTTTGAAGTATTTCATGGGGAAATTCTTAACTACCCCACCTAGGACAAGGAGCTTTATGCCTTGGTGCACGTTGTGAAGAAGTGAAAGCAATGTATGATGGGAAAGAAGATGGTAATCCACATAGATCACCAATGACTACAATACTTGTAGGCCCAAAGTAAGCTATAAATGACCATACATTACAAGTGGATGGGGTTTCTACAACAATTTCATTTAGTGATCAAGTACATGACTACAATACTTGTAGGCCCAAAGTAAGCTATAAATGACCATACATTACAAGTGGATGGGGTTTCTACAACAATTTCATTTAGTGATCAAGTACATGACTACAATACTTGTAGGCCCAAAGTAAGCTATAAATGACCATACATTACAAGTGGATGGGGTTTCTACAACAATTTCATTTAGTGATCAAGTACAGGAAGGGAAACGCAAACAAGTTGGTCAACATGCTTTCAAGGCCACCCAAATCAAAGAGAAAAACTTTGGGAACTATTATGCACATGGATCCATTCACCCATAATTCATATAATGAGACATATTCAGAGGATGAGGACTTCAAGGAGGTGTTTGAACAGTTGCAGAGTCAAATTCATGTGCATGATGGCAATAGCAACATTCACTACCATCTATAGGATGGGTTACTCTATAAGCTAAATAAGTTGTGTGTTCCTAATGGTGATCATTTGAAGCCAATCAGAGAAACTCACACCTCCAAGGTCTCAGGGCACTTTGGTATAGGGAAGAAAATGGAAAACATGTATAGGTATGTGTATTAGCCTAGAATGCAAGAACATTTAGTTAGGTTTATGAGAAGATGCATTTTATTTTGTGCTAGAAATATTAGTAACATGAAACAAGGTCTATATCAACATAACCTATACCCACTTGACCCTGAGAAAGCATTTTTGTGGACTTTGTGGGAGGTTTTCTAACAACCAAGAAGGGACATGACTACTTGTTGATGGTAATTGATAGGTTCAACAAGATGTTTGTTTTTATGCTTTGTAAAAAGACCATCAGTGAGCAAGAAGTAGCAAACTTGTTCTTTGCATAGGTTTGGGTGCACTTTAGGATACCAAGGAGAACCATTTCAAATAAGGACATGATATTTATTAGTGCATTTTGGACTACATTGTGGGAGAAGATGGACATTAATTTGAAGAATTTTGTAACATTTCATCCTAGTTAGAAATATGGGCAAAGAAAAGTAGTAAATAGGAACTTGGTGCAACCTTTCAGAGTTATAATCAAAAGCATCCAAAGACCTGGGATGAAAATATAGTATAAATACAACACTCTTAGAATAAAGACGTCCACATCTCTACTAGTAAGTCCCCATTTGAAACTTATTTGTGATATTTTCCACCTTCACATTGGATATTGCATGTGGGTAGCATGGAGGAGGAAGGCAGGATATTACAGGGGATGCCTTGAGGATTCAAAAAATTAAAGAAAATATCAGGTAGATTCATATATAGGTATAGGAGCATTGTAAAAGTTACAAAAAAAACACAAGGCCAATCATGATCAACACTAAACAGAGAAGTTGTTCAAGGTGGGAGACAAAGTATGGCTATAGTTAAATGAGGTGAGGCTACAGGCTCCTGGTAAGTAAATCAAGGCTCTGTAATATGGCCTCTTTGAGATACTAGAAGAGGTTGGAAATAATGCCTATAGACTCAGTCTACCTCCATACATGCATATTTACTAAGTTGTGAATGTGAAGAATCTGAAGCTCTATGAGCCTTCCATGCTAGATCGAGAAGAGGAACAAGTCCTACCTTCTATAGAATATTTGGCACCAGATGCTCAGGCAGAGTTGACAAAAGATATATTTTTGTAGAAGAGGTCAAGAACTATAAGATATGGGTAGCGTGACCTTTGGTAGATTGGGTTGAAAGGACAACTCCAAGGAAAATATAAATGGTACAGAACGGAGAAGGTGAAGAAAAAAATTCCTCTCCTCATTCAGTAGAATCTTTTGGGGATTAAAAGCCACCGAAAAAGGGGAGGAGTGATCAAAATTGAATAATTCTATTATTTTTCATCCATCTCAATTCTTTTAGAGTGGAAAAAATGGAGGAATCAACTCACAAGAAGATTTTAACTAGAGGGACCCAATTTGGCAAATTAGGGTCTGAAACCTTCTGGGAGAATTTTGAGTAATTAAATGACATTTTTAGGGGGGGTAAAAAATTGTGATTTTAGTGCAACACTTTGTTATCATATTCTACACACAGAGACCTTTCTAACATCACAAGAATAGCCTCAATAAAAGTATGTATGCAAAAGTCATGTCACTTGAAAGTTGATCTTTCTATTTTGGCCACCATAATTTGAGAGGATGCCACATCAACCCCCATTATTCATAGAAAAGATGCTGTCCAATGTGATTATGATGAAGAAGACTCTAGAAGAGCCTATATTGTAAATTTGGTTAAGAGTTAAGGTAGTCAAACATAAGCAATGATGCCTCATGATGTTTTTTCTCAACACATGGGATGTTTATTTTGTTCATCACATTGTAAGACAATTAAATATTAAATCAACCTTAAACCTTAATAAATATAAATATTAAACTTTATTCATAAACCTTAATATTAATACTATTAATAAACCTTAATACTATGAATAATAATAATAATAATATTGCATCAAGAGGCACTCTCCAACCTAGTATGGAAGAGGGTTGTAATGTCTCGTCCTATCCTTTTAAACATTTTAACTTTAGTCAAATTACATAAAAATAAAAATAAATTAAATTAAATTTTAAAATATGAATTAATAATTATTTAAATGAAGTTGAAAATGAGAGAGAACAATGGTGCATATTTTCTTCAAGGTTTCGAAAATTTGTATCATGGATATTTGAGTAGCCATCAAGAATTGGCCAAAATATTCCTCACACGACATCTATGGGCAAGAGAATTCCAGTCTTCGCAGCACAAATAAGCCTAGATGGGGTCATTCCCACTTTTTCATGAGAGTTTTCAATTGGACTTGTAATGCCAAGAACCGAAGAAATCCATTGAAGTAGGGAGGTTCGGCCTTAAGGATGTATCTTCCATTGGGGTTATTCAAAAGAGTGTATAATGTTACAATGTTGATGCTCTGAGTTTCGTTGAAATTGAAGAAGGAACACATTTTTAGCTGGTGTGTATGAGATTGGTCTTGTGGCCCTAGATTTTGTGGGTATTTCCAATCTTATATGTTCATTCTTGTTATATTTTATATATACCAAAGTTTTTTGGATGGTGGTATTGGGAATTTTTTGTATGTTCCCACTTGAGACCGCACAACACTAGTGAGTAACAGGACAGGGTATCCCCTCTACCATTCTCACAACAACTGGTTCTCCCTTTATTCAAATAGGGCCAGAAAAGAATTATAGTTCCATGTTTTTATTAGATACATGGGGGGGGGGGGGGGAATCCACAATAATATTGGCCAAAAATACAGATTTAGTGTTTTCCCTCAAAAAAATTATTAAAGAGAAATGGGATATACCTAAAAAATATAAATGTATGTAATATAATGGAAAGGTTCTCCAAGATCTCAGACTGCCCAAAAATACATGTATATCTAGAAACTCCACAATAATTTTAAATCCTAGACTAAATGGTGGTGCTCCACCTGCTAGGCCTACAAATGGTTCAGATATCACATTCAAAAATGCAGTCAGAGGACATGTTTCTGGATCGGTATAATAAAACCAAAATATTACAAGTCCTTATATAGTGGACCAATTGAACAAAACCCTGCTTTAGAAGTAAAAAATTCAGATGTGTCCTCTCTCTTTGAGACACTCCAAAAAAATGAAATCATTTGTAGGTTTAATGGTTTTTTGCCAAAGCCAGAGGCCTTAAATCAATATTTTTTCATCTTGGACACCAAACTGCGATATTTTTTTGTGCTCAAAAGTTTTCTTCATAGTCCAATTTGATAAACAGAAGGACCTAGACTTTGTACTATAAGAAGGGCCATGGTTCTGGGGTAATGCAAGATTGTTTATCACCCCATGGTTCCCAGAGTTTGACACCACATCTATGGTGGTTACTAGTATGCTGATTTGGGTGAGGCTTCCAAATATTCCCCTTCTCTTCTGGCACCATGAGTTTTCGGAAGACATATGTAATGCATTGGATAAATTTAAAAAAAGAGTTATGGAAAGAACATAAAATGGCCTCTTCACTTTAAATATGTGTGGAAATTTATTTGAGCAAAGGAATTCGTGATAATATTATATTTAATCAAAATGATATATAGTAGTCTCAAGTTTCGAACTATGAGAAAACATCATTTAGATTTCATGGATGTTTTCAAATATGTCACTTGACCTTCTAACAGAGCTCCACAACTTTCTAGGCCTTGCCAATTTCTACCATATGTTCGTGTTGGGGTTCCCTCATATCACTTGGCCTTTAAGTCAAGTCAGCAGGGGTAGAGCAAAAGAAAACTTCTTTTGGTCTGAAACCCAATAGAAGGCATTTGCTGAGTTGAAGCAATGCCTCTGCCCTGCACCAATTCTCACATTACCAGACCTGCAAAAACCATTTGAGATTGAGGCAGATGCCTCTGACTATGCTATTGGTGCAATTCTTACTCAACAGGGGCATTCAATGGCTTACCACAGTGAGACACTTTCAGACACAGTCCTAAAGTATCATGCCTATGACAAAGAAATGTATCTCATTGTGCAAGCCTGTTGCCAATGGAAGCATTACATTATGGGGAAGGAAACTGTTATCCACACAGACCACTGACCCATGTAGTTCATACATATACAAGGGAAGTTGCAGAACGATCACCATTAGAAATGGCCCACATACCTGCAACAATTCCATTTGAACATTAAGTGCAATAAGGGCAACAACAATAATGTTGCAGACTACCTCAGATGACCCTTAGTCATGGCACTAATCACTGTGCTCGACTCTTGTGGGCATGAGACTTCGGGGTGGCCACATATTTACGAGAGCGATTTAGAATTTGGTAGCACATACCAGAAACTCCTGGAAGGTAAGAAAGCTCCAAATTTTCAACTCTAGGATGCATTGTTATGCCACCTGGGGCACATATGTGTTCCTTCAAGCGAGTGTGCCAAGATGATTTGGGAGGCGCACTACAGTCAGGCCGCTGGACATTTCAGAGTAGTGAAAATAGTGGTAAAACTATAGAAGTATTTTTATTGGTCAAACATTCATCAAGATGTTCGGAGGTATATTAAATCCTGCACTTCCTGCACCATTTCCAAACCAACCATCAAGAAGCAAGGCCTATATACTCCTCTGACTACTACTAGTTGACCTTGGGAATCCATCTCCATGGATTACATGTTATTCCTTCATTATACTAAGCACGGCAATGACTTTATTTTCGTGGTTGTCAACAAATCCTCTAAAATGTCCATTATGGAGGCCTAGAAGAAGAGTATCACAACAGAGGCCACTACTAAGCTCTTCTTTGAGCAGATGTGGGTAGACTTTGGGATCCAACAGTCCATTTTTTCATATCAAGATAGCAGATTCCTAAGTGCATTTTGGTCAAGTCTATGGTTGATGTTGGATACTAAACTCACTAAGTCCACAACTTTCCATCCCCAAACTGATGGCCAAACAGAGGTCGCCAACAGGATGATCGTACACATTCTATACATGTACAACTTGAAGAATCGATGCACATGGGATGAAATCCTCCCCTATGTCTAGCACAACTATAATAGAGCTCTCCATAGATCAATGGGCCACAACACCTTTCAGGTGGGGCTGGGATTTCAACCATTATGTCCCATTGATGTGGCCATACCATTTGCAACTACTTAGGTAGATTTGGCTCATGTCCAGTTTGAAGACGACAGGGATAAAAAATTTATTGAGAGCATTCAACACATCTGACATCAGGTCCATGACATATTGGACAAAGCCAATACTAAGTACAAGTAGTGCCATGATCAACATTGGGTGTCACACAAGTTCCAGGTGGGCAACAAAGTTTGGCTACATTTGCAGAAGGAGCGCCTCGCTGGACCCCATTGCAAGCTTCGCCCACTTCAATATGGACCATACACCATCACCAAGGTTGTAGGGGATAATTCCTTTGAGCTTAGCATTACATTGTTCCTTGTTTTGCACCCAGTGTTCAATGTAGAACGCCTTTGACCATACTTTCCACCATTACTAGACACATCCGACAATACAGAACAACTCACACCAACAACGCTAAACCCAAACTACATGGAATAGACCACAACTGATCAGATCATGGACACACAGATTAATAACTCTCTCTAGCAGAAGATCTAACACTATCGGGTTGTCAAAGTTTTCCATTTCATGCACCAAGGCAATTGGCTCACAAGGGACCAACTTCAACAGAAGTTTCCCCATCTCATGGAGGCACTCAACGCAATTGGGACCATTGCTTCCTAGGGGGGGGGGCAGAATGATACATGTGGATAAAGGTGGCCGCCTGCCTATTCCACTTGGAACCCTAACACTGTCTCTTTCATTTTTTCAGTTTCCTTAATTGTAACATAGTTTATTATTTTTGGCAATTTTTTTACTCTTGAACTTCCTCAGCCATTTTGAGGCCCTAAACGACGTTTTTTGGGAAAACTAAGAAAAAAATGAGATTCTGATTAATGTTTACATTCAAAAGTTGTATTCCTCGGATAGATATTTCTAATAAGGTATTGCACACATCAAACAAAGATCGTATGCCAAAGTTACGACCCTAGGAAGTTGATGTACCAATTTACTGAAACGGGGCCCATGGCGCTTCGTCTCCTTGGGTTAGGGTTTTGGACGTTTAGGGTTTTCCATTGTTTATCAATAATAAATAGGCCTTCAAGCCTCATTGTAACATAGTTCAGAGGCATGTATCCACCACATATCTTCTTAGACATAAGCTACCATTGCCCGAGCTAGTTTATTTACATTCGGCTTGTAAGCATATTTTAGTATTTGATATTAATGAAATGAAGTGATATTTCTAATGCATCTCTATACTTATGGTTATATCTTTGATTTTTTGCATTCCTTTTTAAGTTCAGATCAATGGTATTAGAGCGGTCTTCTCTTTCTCTATTTTTCTTTGAATCTCCTCAACGAGGTCAGGATATAAGGAGTTAGGGCTCGAATTTTTTGAACCTTTGTAAGGCCAACCTTTCAAATCTTGATGGTCTCCCATAGAAGAAGAGAAGAAATAAAATGGGGAAGGATATCCTTTCAGAATCTTTCTCCAAGAAGCCCTCAAGCTATAGAGGAACATGATGATGGACAAATTTTCCCAGATCCTTCAACGATTACCCAAAGGCGACACATCTTCTTCCAGCAGCCACTCTGGACACGCCACGTAATTTAAGGTACAAGTTAACTTTGACATCCCCATATTTGAAGTTCAGATAGGTGCAGGAATTGTAGATAGATGGTTAAATCTGTTAGAAGGATATTTTTCTATTCATAATTTTTCTAACTGGGCAAAGATTACTTTTTCACTTCTTAAATCTACCCCCCATTTCAAGGACTGGTGGGAAACCTACTATGAGAAGAAACATGAAAGTACACCCTCACTATTTTCAGTTGCATCCATTTTGAATTTGTTCCAAGATTCCATCAAAGATCAGTACTACCTTGTCAGGAGCTATGAGGATAAATACATAAAGTGGAACATACTGTGGCAGGGAAGGGACCAAAACGTGCCAAAGTTTACTGATGTTTTTCATACCCTCCGCACAAAGTTTGGAATCACAGATTCAGAGTGACATTTGGTATTCAAGTACCACGTTTGTGTACACAGATACATCTAGGACAAGATGGAGTTCATGTAGATCTCCTCGCTTCATATACATCCCAGATGAGATGGATTTCTTGGACATCTCCTCACTTAGCACGACACACCAATACATTGTTAAGATTGAGCAAGAGTTTAAACAAAATAAGTGATACTTTGGATCTACGAATTTGAAGCAAGGGAAAGGCGCCCCCAAACCACAAAGCAAAGGACAAAACCAAGGCGGGATCACCCATGACAACCTGCCAAAGCCACAAGCAAAGAAAAATAGCCCAAAGACAAAGAAGGACATAGGAAAATGGTGTGAGCTCCATAATAGCTCCACTCAACACACAAGTGAGTGTTGGGCCAAGCAGTCACTCGTGGATGAGATGAAAGCTTCTGAATCAGACATATATTCTGGCTTTGAGTTATAACCCGACAAGGGGAATGAAAAAGGGAAGAAAACCATAACGCATAGCTCAGTGCCACTGTGGCCACCACCAAGATCCATAAGAATGAGCCTAAAGATCTAGAGGAGGGTGGCTACCTCTTTCACTCATAGATGTGGGTGAAGGGTTCTCCACTGTAGTTCATTTTCGACAATGAGATACAAAAGAACCTCATTTCAACAGAGGTCATAAAGTGCTTGGGCCTATCGAGTACAACACATCATCATCCATACACCATCGGGTGGCTTCACATCTTCATCCATACACCATCAGGTGGCTTCACCAAGGATGAGATCTCCATGTTAGCCAATAGTGTTGCCTTCCCTACAACATCAAGCCCTTCACAAATCAGGTATTGTGTGATGTTTCACCTCTTGAAGTTTGTGTTGTATTATTAGGACAACCATACTTGTGGAACGAACACGTTGTATATGAGTCTAGACCTCGCTCTGTGATTATTACTTTGGGAAATAAGTTGTATACGATACCAGAGGTAGCCCCGCCTACCACCATCTCTTTGATCTTTGCAAAGTAGTGCAGTAAGATCATTTCACAGATTAGGAAATTGTTTTCCTTATGATTCTCCCTCAAGGAAGGAATAATGTTGTGGCTACGGATTCCAAATAGGGCTCCTCTGCACATCAACAACAAAGGGATATGGTCATGGAGGAGTACAAGCACATTTTTACCTCACCTATGGGGGCTTTGCACTGTCAAGTCAAGCACTCCATCCGTGGAAAATTTTAGGGGCTAATATTGGTAGGTGGGCTAACTTTCCATGTTTTTTTCCAAAAAAAAGATTCGCCAATTTCTATTTTTTCTAAAAATGATTCACCCACATTTTATAGTATAAAATTATTTTACATTGCCAAACATTTTACAATTTGAATATTAGTGACTAGTAAGATTCGTGAATGTTTCTAAACTTTAAGATAAACTCTCATCCTTAAAATTTTCCTTGACTCCATTTTTATGGCCCTGGGCATGCCACTACCCAATGGACTGATCTATCGATGCTTTGTTTTGGAGAAAGATGAGATCAAAAGGCAAATTCATGAGTTTTTGTAGAAAGGGCACATTAGGCCAAGCTCATCATCCTGTGGGAGCCAATTGTATTGGTACAAAAGAAGGGTGGGACATGCAGGCTCTGTATTGACTATCGAGCGCTGAACAAGATCATTTTTCGGAATAAGTACCCAATCCCATGGATTTATGACCTTTTGTACCAGCTCAAGGGGGACAAATATTTAAGCAAGATTGACTTGAAGTCTGGTTATCACCAGGTCTCCAACCTCCAAGAGAGACTCTATGTTTGCATAGATGCTTATAAGAGTTAAAGGAATGTGCCTAGATCTATGTGGTATAATGACATGGAATTAAACCATGCTTATCATATTTCTTTTGCCCACCATGAACAATGCCAAACGTAATGCTTCTCGAGTAGAAAAGTTTTGAGCATATGTGAAAATATGAGATGGTAGAAATAGTCACTGTCACACTAATTTTGATGACTGAAAAAGGATTCTAGGAAAAGTTAGGATATTGAACAAGTTTCTTTATATTATAGGGTGTCTTCCAACTATATGAATTTCGATAATATGCAACAATTTAATTAATTCGGGGACCAAGGTAAATCTAAGTTTGAATCTAATATAATGTTCCATCTAATGTGAAAAGAGAAAATTTGCTAGTGCAAAAGTGACGCACAAGGATTTGAACATAATAATATTTTAATAAATTTCAACCAAGGGCATGATGAGAATTAAAATGACAATATCACACATTTAGAACTAGAGCAATTGTGTAATTATGTGCTAAAGGTGAGGATCAAACATATAACATAAGATATGAGGTAGGAAAATATGCAATTATGCCATTCCAATATCAATATCCAAGAATTAATTCATGCCATAATTGGAAGATTATATAGAAATAAGGATTTCATATCATTAAATATCCTAGGAATACTAATGCAATTAAACAAAAGTACATTGCAGAAAGTTATGAGCAAGCACTAGAAAGAAACTAGTAGTTGAATTTTAACATTGTTATTTTGGACTCTTATCCCAAAACAGACATGTTGGAGACAATTCAATCTATTATCGAGGACATAGTTCACAAGCCTTAAATCCTTCTAGCAATGTATATGAAAATTCTCAGATATAAATATTATAAATATGTTAGAATACAGTCAAAAGGGTTGCACAAGTGTTTGTCAGATAGTAGGCAAGGAATATCCTAATCAGAGTGTAAAATTTGGAGGTTATTATATTAGGAAAAGTAATCAAAGGGAAGATGTTGCAATATTTAACTAATATGAATAATTGGGGATATGACCATCTAAGTAAAATGAGTACTAGTTCAAGTGAAAGTTTTGGAAATGATGTGCTGAGAATTCCCCCTAGGCATATGCTCCAATAAGTAGTAGGAATCATTTTAATCAACTAATGGCATGCATGAAGTGCTTAATAGGACTCATCTCTAAGAGGAATACCCAATCTTTTAAGAACCAGACCCGATTACAGGACCAACCCGCCTAATGAACCGGGTTTCGAATCGGAATCGGTCAAACCGGGACTGGTTAGGTCTTAATGAACTAGTTTTAAAAAATTCATTAAATAATTAATTTTTAATGAAAAAAAATATTTTTAAGATTTAAAAACATGATTCCAAGAGAATAGAGACAAAATATGAAAATATTTCTCATTTATGTACCATGTAAAGGTGAATATATAAAAATTTCACCAAATGCAATACATATCATTGACAAAATACATAAGCAATGAGGCCCTAAATGGCCTCTAGAGTGAAAATACAAAGCCTACAAACTATGGGGCCACTGGCCTACTACAAGTCTGCATATATGATAATAATGATCAACATTATCACTTGAAACTTCTCATGATTCATCATGATAAAACTCAGTTGGTTGAGTCCCGACTCCCAAATTTTGCAACTGCTTGAGTCACAAACTTCTCTATTGGTTGAGTGACTTGAGTCTAAAAATTCTGAAGGTATTCTGCCCTAATATGCCCTATTGATTCATTTAGTGCTTCACATGGCTTTACATGGCCTCCTATCCCAACCAAGTGTTGCTTGAACCTGTTAATACCCCTCCAATAGATTTTTGGCAAGATTTGCAAATCATTTTTCATCAATCATATCACAATGAGCCCATGCAGTGTCCTTGGATTTTGGAGGCATGATGACTACTACTTAGCTCAAATTATCTTTTGTTCCACTACTCCAGCAAAAACTCAACACTCTCCAAGCTCCCAATCAAACTCACAAAAATTCCAAATGAGATGTGTGAGGTAAATGAGGGGTTTGAGCTCCTTTTAAAGGCTTGGAGACGGTGTTTTTGGAGGGAAAGAGCCCTTATTTCCCCTCTAAAACACCCTACAAACTTGGAAAATCACGTCGTGTGGGTCCTCCGTGGCCTTGGCAGCTAACCATGCAGTTTAGGATGGAATTAGCCAGTTTGACCACAAACGAGATGGTTCCATCCTAAACCGGCCAGTTTGGACCAGCTTTCCCCTTTTTGGGTGAAATGAAGGATCAAACCGAGATTTTCTACTAGTTTGACGTAGTGGGCTATCTACCTAGCCAGTTTGACCGGTTACCAGTTCAACCCGACCAATTTTTAAAACACTAGGAATACCACAGTTGGATTCTCCAGGGAAAAAGGTTTCTGAACATCTAGAATTTGTGCAATCAAATGGGGTTAGAAAGGGTTCATTAAATAGTACTATGAACAAAGAAAGGGTTGGAATTACATGAAAAGTAAATAACATCTAACAGAGACTTTATGTTCAAAGGGAAATGGAAATAGAGTTTGAATCCTAAAAATGGCATAACCATATGGTAATTATTTTTGTAAGGAAATAATGGTAGTCTGCTAAAAGGCATAAATATCACATGGAGAGGTAGCTTCATTGTGAATTTCAACCAATCTCTCATTGAGAATAACAATGGTTTTTAGTAATGAAGCAATAAGGTTTCTTCTTTCTTTCTCTACATAGTTACTAGAAGCATTTTAATTTTGAAGAGAAATATTTTTCTTCTTAGAAAGAAACCATGTTTAAAAATAAAATATTTCTTCCTTCATGGGAAGGGGCAACCATAGATAGTTTCAAAAAGTCTAGAAAAAGGACCAAAGAGACTTGAACTTGAATCTTCTACTACAAAAGACAACCCTAGATACTTTCAAAAAATGCATAGAGAAAGGACCAAAGAGATTTGAACATGAATATTCTACTACAACGTGGATCTCTCCACAAGATATATTTGAGAAATTTGAATGCTTAAAAAGGTATAAAATATGTGCCTTTAATGAATTAGATCAAATTCAAGGGTAGGAATGGAACTATTGTCTCTTGTTTCATGCTAAAAATACTTCACCAATCAACTTCAATCTCGCTTTTAGAAGTTAAGGAATATAACATATGCCAAGATACTCCAAATAGTCCTATAACAATTATGCTTTTGCAATTATTTTATTGTTATTTAATGGAAAACAATAGATATTTCATATTTCCATTTAATTGAAGCTAGACAGAGATATAATTTGCATGGACTTTGAGAAGAAGTACTTGGTGCTTAGTAGACTAATGTTGTTGAAGAGTGTAGAGTAGTTGGTGCTAGATCATATACTCCTAGAGGGAAATATATAAGCATATAATTCAGTTAGTGAATACCAATCCATACATTCCATTCATAGGTCCAGTCTTGCATACAAGAATGTTTAATTAAACAGACCAAACAATTGTCACGATTGTTACCCACAACATCTATTTGGGACAAAAGTTGGTTGTCTAAGCTCAGATTTAGGGTCTTTATGTGATAGAATGGTTTGTAAAACCACTTTAGAAACATAGAAGGGAGACACAAATGCATTTGAGCTTGTGAAGCAATGTGTAGAGTGGGAGATAAGATAATATAAGATAATCTTATCAATGCTGGAAAAACTACCACAAGAGATCACAAGAGTAGGTCAATTGTTCTAATGAGTACAACCAATATGGGTACGATGTAGGTGTGTCTGTGTAGCTTCTAGAAAATGTCAAAAATGATACAAAGAAAGAAACTTACATAAGTATGACATCATATTATATGTATTAAACTATGAAAAATGTACAATGATACAAAAAAAGTGAGTTTGTACAAGGAGAGATATCATGTAATGAGTACAACCAATATGGATACAATGTAGGTGTGTCTGCGTAGCTTCTAGAAAATGTCAAAAATGATACAAAGAAATAAAGTTACATAAGTATAAATTCATATTATATGTATTAAACTATGAAAAATGTACAGTGATACAAAAAAAGTGAGTTTGTACAAGGAGAGATATCATGCAAAAGGTTTTAGCTTTGAAGAATTCATAATGCTTCTTGGAACAACATGTTCCTGAAGTTTATTGTGTGCTTGAATTTAAATCACTAAATTCTATGAAGATATATAAGTAGTTTGTATTCTCAGATCTGTAAATAAACTTTAAAATTGGACTCTAAGAAACAATATGGACAACATTATTTAAATATAGAAATTCACATTTTGGAGGTTGTAGTGTCATCATACCCTTGAGAATAGGACATATTTATAATTTTTTTATAGGTTTATAAAGAAAACAAGTAGTGCCAATACACGGAGGTCAATAATTTGACATACACGGTACTGTAGATAAATGCAAGCACTATGTGATCATGTATTTCCTTTAAGAAACAATCAAATTGAAGGGATGTCCAAGATATGTAGACTACTTGAAGAGGGATATTTGAAAACCCAAATAATGTATCAACTAGAATGCATTATGCTCCATAAACTTACCAAATGTATAACATCTATGTTGACATCACCAACTTCTGGACCTTCAATTGTCACCAACAATACATTTCTTGCTTCATCCCTGAAATTCTTGTTGTTGATGATTTCATGCCTGTTGGAGTATTTTAGGTACATAATTTGGCCCCATACTTGAGATTTTTCTAGTGATAAAGCGTAATATGAAACCATTACAATAGCTTGATTCAAATGCTCCTAAGAAACACAACATATCATAAGCTCAACTTAACATTGTATCATATGTTAATTATAGTAATGTCCTCCCAATTAATCAGAGTAAACATCAAATGAGAATTTTAATTTAATGCCAAAAACCATGACAATCCTCCTACAATATGGATGCAATAAACTTTAAAACCTACAAAATGAAAATTATGTTTCCAACTTAGACATCACACTCCATGAAGTTGCATTTCTATCCTACAGATCTAAGATAAAGGATATATCACATTTTTAAGCATATTTCAATACAAATTAATAATGATACATTTCACCTTTAAACAAAGATGCTCAACATTTTATTACAAAAAAGAACAATGTCTAATTGTTTTCCCAATTATGCACAAACAAGTCATTTGAGTTAACATAATCACATTATTGGTCAAAGATGTGTATATACACAATCTTAAAACTAGACCTCCATACAAAGAAATGAGACAAATAGTCATAAAACTAGTGCTCAACACAAAAATAAAACCATTAAATGTCAAAAACCCTATATGGTCTACGATATTAGCTTTGAAAGAACCATTGAGATTCATCTAAATACAAACATTGTCATTACTTGATATGAAAATGCATCCCATTTTGAGACAATTGGGACCTAAAGATTCTATTCGAATGTGCTTGAATTCAACTATATACATAATTTAAATTAAGAAGTGCAAACAAGTTACAATCAACAGTCATTGTAAACAAGATTGGCCTTGGGAACTTCTAAGTTTTTTAAATATCATATTAGAAATTTGAGTTTTGGTACAAAGGGATGCTTATAGCCTAAAAAGTTATCAATTTCCATGCATTTTTATTGAACCATTTTATATTTAGAAGATTGGGTCATATGATAGTAGATGCTGGAAGTATAAATTTGGACCTAGTCAAATGGTTTAATGTTGTCACATCTATGTTTGAAATTTTGGACAAAAATAACATTATAGATCTAGAGGGCAATGATGGGGTTAACCTTGATAATGTCATGCTATAAATTAAACAATAGAGCAATGGAACACAAAATATTTTGGAAACACAAAACGTAGAAAAACATAAAACAAGAGAGACATAAATATACATAGTTCACCCAATTTGGCTACATCCATAGAGAAACATCCAATCCTTCCTTTCATATTATCCAACAAACTAAAGAAATACAACCTACAACAAATCCGGTGTAGGTTCCTCTTTTCATTCATACTCCTTTTTTTTCTCACATAGAATAATAGATAACCATAATACAATTCCCTCATATAAACTGAGGGTTTCCTTTTAGGCAAAAAAACCATCAATTAACATAACTTATACTGTCAGATCTTTCGCCTAATGAACGACGCAGATTGAATATGAAATTACAATATTTTACATGGAAATTTTACTCTAAATTTTCTTTTGGTTGGCGCTTCCATTGAACCCCCCACTTGGGGGGGGGGGGGGGGGGGGGCTCCAAAGAATTCGCTACCAGCCCACGAGCAACACTAGGTGAGGGGGAAAGCCCCCCCCCCCCGGCCCCCTTTCCCCCCACCCACCACACAACCCCCAATTAGGAGATGGGATCCAGATGCAACTAAAACAATAGCTATGAATCATGAAGACAATAATGCTCCAAATCCAACAAGTCTAAGGCTCTTTAGTCTTGAATAGTGTGGAATGTTCTTATCCAACTCATTCAAATACCATGATTTTGAGAAATTTTGGTCTTAGAATCAATGTAGGGAGTAGCGCTGCACTAATTGGAAAGAGTGGGTATGGTAAGTCCAACATCATCAGATTGATAAAGAGATTCTATGATATGTTGAAAGGGACAATACTCACAGATGAAAAATACTTGAAAAGCTTCATTTTCTAGCTTTTGAGACAACGCATAGCTCTTGTAGAGTAGGAGCCAACTATTTTTGTTGGGAGAATTTAAGAGAACATTGTGTATAATAAATATAATGCAACTTAGGTGGAGATAATAGAGGTTCCCAATGCCCATGAATTCATCTTTTAAGTTTTAATGAAACAAATCTTTAACTAAAATTACTCACTATGCTTGTGAACTAAATGTTATTAATGAATGTTGTGCATTGTGAATATATATTATAGATGCTTAAAGGATGGATACAAAATTAAGACAAAGAATAGGAACTTGGTCAACCTCATTTACATGTGGATGGGACGATTGTATATCTTCAATTTTTTGCATTTTCAACTTGCAGTAGGAGTGTTAGAGTAAATAATCTTTAATGCTTATGGAAAATTCATCTTTCATTGACCTACATAGACAAGATTGATTATCTGCACCTATTTGTTTTTGTTAGGCTTTGCTTTTTTCATGTAAGAAAAAATCTAAAAAGGCAAAGGTTCCTTTGGAATTCTTGATCATGGTGGATCAAACTCTTAAAGATGCCCCATTGGAGGCTAAATCTTTTCAATTACTAGTAGTATCAAGAAATTCCATGAAATATTGCTCTCTTGGTTCATAATGATTCGACAAGCATTTGGATGCCTATTAATAAACTATAGGAGAATAAATGGTATGTTAACTTGTAGAATGTCCTTTCTCAATAATTGAAAGAACTACAAAAACCATACATACTCTTCAAAAGGAGCAATAAAATCAAACTTTTAATGAATTTCTACCAAATAATTCTTCTCATTCTTTTATTTTTCATTTTATATGTAAGTGAATTACTAAATTTGGGCTTATTCCATATGCTTATATTAGAAGCACTATATGAATAACGTGCTCTACCTCCTTAGATAGGAATTGGTTCTAGTTTCTCATGTAATTATTGGATGTCAAACATTTCTCAAAGTAATTCCATCCATCCAAATGATGCATAATTGAAAACATATACCTAATGACAATAATGTCTTCCAAACACATTAAAATATGGAAAGCAAACATAGATCACAAAGACAAAAGGGAAAGAGTGCCAAGGGCTAAAAGTTCCCTTCAACAAAGAATCATGACGATCCAAACCCCACGTAAAATAACATAATGCAGATGTAATGGTTCTATGGGAATTTTGGGTTTACCTTTGACTTTGAACTGATAAGTTCAAGGTTCAAAATAACTTCATTCTTATTAGGAAACCATGTTCTTGTCATAGATTTCAGGACTACATCAACCAGAACATGATGTGCTATGCCCCCATGCAAAACCAATTTAGCATTTTCTCTAACAAAAGAAAATATTTCATCAACGAAATGATTTAGTGCCCTTGAGAGGTTTTAGAGGAAATTTCAATTTTGCACTAATTTAATCACTTTGTTTATGCTAATAAAGAGAAATATCACATTCTCCTTAGCACAAACACCACCATCCCAAAAAATAGATTAGTTTCAAGGGACCATTCTTTGAAATGGGAAAAGCATAAACCATATCCCAAAGGTTGAGAAAATAACTAGAGAATTTAGCCATCTTGTCTACACATTCCTACCCAGCCTTGTTGTGTATGAGGTGGGAGACTACGACATTTCATTTAAAGATGCAAGTGACGACAAACATAGTGGAAGTGACTTTCAAAGAAGTCGATTAATTTAACATAGGGATGTGCCCCCCCACCTCAAGGAACCATAGGATGAAAAGGCCATTAAGTGAAATTGATCCTTCATGAAATTTCTCATGGTTCTCATATTGGTCTTCCATTAACCAATAAAAATTAGTCTTCTAGTGGATTGTTGTTGCTTCTGCCATAGATAGTGGATTATTCAAAGCTCAATATCCTTGATATTGGCAAAGCTTGAAACCCATGAGATTTTCTCTAAAATTTATTGATTACAATGTTGTGAATAACTAAATTTCTCCAGCTTCTCATTGAAACTTTCTATAAAAGGGGTTTATGACAAGGTTTAGATAAATAAAAATACCTCCTCCTAAACCTCTAAGGTTTTAGTAAACAGTTGGAAGTTGATGAGATTTTGTTCATCCCTAGGAATGGGATTGTTGTTGTACAAATCTTTAATTTTCATATGATTTTAATGAAATATTGTTCAAATTAATAATAAAATCATGTTACATACCAATTTTTCCAACCCTAATATCCAGGAAAGAGGCATCACTAGTGAAACCCAAAGAGAATAATGGTATTTTTCCCTCCTAAACCCAAATCTCTATTCTCCAGATATTCATTCATAGACCATGATAACACATACTTTTCGTTATGAGTGGCATGTGTTACAGTTGCAAACTTCACTACGAGCCACAAAAGCAATGCTTTGGAATACATATGACAATTGGAAGAGTAATCACATCCGTTGAATTATGTGTTGGTAAATTTTGATCATCTACATGATGAAATAGGATTTAGCTGCAAATCCCCTATCTTAGGGGACCACATTTTGTCATCTTGTCACTGAGACCATTATGAGCAAATGGTGAAAAGATAAGTGGTTTATATTGTGAATAAGTCCTTTCCTTTTCCAAATCAAAATCAAAATCAAATATTGTTGAAATTATCATAACATAACTAAACAAATATTCATCAAAATGATTGACAAGATATACCATGACACACTTTACACTAATTCCATAACCCAGTGCTTCAAGCTAATCTGCAATTTAAATTTCTAGTTCCCTATAAAATAAAGACATAAAAGAAAAAATGATATAATTCAAACGAATGAATGCTCAAAACCTTGAAACTTGGCTGGTGGCTTAAAATAAATAACTGGTCTTAGAAAGGACACAATAAAACAATGATTGTGGTCTCTTAAGAAGTTCCTACAGAATTGGAATAACAATGTTGTTGTTTTACTTAAACTTGTTTGATACAACCCAATCAATTTCCTACCTAAAAGCACAAACAATAGAATAATTAGAAAATTTCAACTTAATTTAATAGATAATCAATAAAAAACCTCAACCTTTGAACTTTATGGATTGACCCCCTATTTGACACTAAGCCTTAAATCCTTACATAACACCCATGTAGAATCGTAATATGTAAACATATTTGCCTCAAGCTAAACCATAAACCCAAACTGGATAAAAAAAAATAATAATAAAAAAATAAAAAATAAAAAAATAAAAAAATAAAAAAATTTGAGAATAAAAGCCTTCCAAGGTAAGGGGAATGGATTGGACATGAATTTAATATGGTTTCTTCCATCCCAAAGCATTGCAAGATTTGGTTAGTTGTTCACATACGCTTCATGGACTAGTACTCAGCAGGAAACTCCTACATTTGCAAGCTCTACTTAATGTCATGGCTCCAAAACATCCAGTGGTATTGAACGATGCCCCTCCATAGAGAGTGCACATGCTCATCTCCTCCATGCCTCTCTCTCCATATGAATTTGGCTTCATCCAAGAACCTATGTATCATCTTGGAAGATAGTGTTAAATCCTCGTAGGAACATGCCAAGATGGAAATGGTAGCAACAACCAAGAATGACTTCCATGGCCATTGATTTCCTTTCATAATTTTTGTTATAGGGTGTTTTGAAGATAGATAATTTTGTAGTGTTTAGCATAAATGAATGATCCAAGGTTTTAGTTCATTGAATATTGAGGGTTTGATGAATATGGCATGTGATCTTGAAAACTTTATATCTGGTGACGTGGTAAGTTGTTTGATGTTTTTGTTTCTTTTGAACAACTTAATATTAAAAACTATGAGGCTGTGTTTTTTGCATGTACCAGAGGTTAAGTGTTTAAGATGAAATATTAATTTGGTCCTTAAAAAATGTCTTAAACTACCCTATTATATAGTAGTTATGTAAGCTATGGTTGTGAAGCAACTTGCAATGGGAGATTAAACCCTAGTTGAATCTTTGTCCAAGTGTAATGTTTTTGCACGATATCAGACATTTAGATTCCTAACTTATTGGTAGGAATTAAACTCATAATGTTCTAGATGTAAAGAATATTACTTGTTAAAGGATATTCTAGAATCTTTACTTCAAAAATGTTTATACGAGAAAGTGATTGGAAAAAATTCTAGAGGGTTATAACTAGTCTATGACTCTCTACTACAAATGTATGAGCCAAGCATATATAATTTACCTTCTATTTAGTGCCAAAGTAGTTTTATTTGGCATGAGCATAGAATTGTTGATATGCATCCATGTGATGTAGTCACTGAATAAATACTTGAGCATGATTCACTCTCTCATATTTGAAAATGATTAATTCCCAGAAGGATATAACTTTACATTTTCCTTACTATAGGGTTTGTTATATAGAAGGTTACCTAATCAAAATTTCCATTAAAATATGAGTGTGATTACTCGTTATTTTTTTAAAATAATA
>APFE030941118.1:110976-138160 GCA_000404065.3 Pinus taeda
TCACAAACAGATCACAGATCAATACACCAGTATTTTGACGTGGTTAAAACCCTCAGAGAGGGAAACAGTCCACGGCCTGCGCCCACGTGGCTACTACAGGCAATTTATTAATAAAAGAATGAAAATTTACATAAGCTTCTCTCATGCACGGTTAACCTACAAATGACCCTCCATGCGCTTTAAATAGAATTCATGGACCAATCGGGTGTCACGCCACGGATCAAGTGTCAGTAATACCGAGGAGAGAATGAACCGTCAGATCACTACATATCGTGACCGTCGGATTGTAAGTTACATATGTACATAGTAAAGAAACACACTTTACCTAACTCTATACTAGACCAAGTTATACTTAACTATTCCTACGTGTTGGAATATCCTAACAATTAAAAACATCAAATATGCACATCTCTAGACCCAGAAATCAAAGCTCAATATTTTAAGCTACTGCAAAATTATAAGGACATTTTTGCCTAGACTTACGCTGATTTAAAGACCTATGATACATCGTTAATACAACACAAGATTACTCTGAAGCCAAAAGCAAAACCGTATTAACAGAAGCTTAGAAGGATAAATCCAGCTCTTCTACCAACTGTAGAAAGAGGAATTAAGAAAATTCTATATGCCCAGATCATCCTCCCTCTTAGATATTCTAGTTGGGTTGCAAATCTAGTTCTAGTTAGAAAGAAAACTGGAGAAATAAGACTCTGTGTGGATTTTAGAAATCTGAACAAGGCATCATTAAAATATAATTATCCTTTGCCCAAAATGGATCAATTACTTCAAATGGTTTCAGGAGCACAAAGGCTTTCTATGCTTGATGGTTTTTCAGGTTATAATCAAGTGAATGTTGATATAGCAGATAGAGAGAAGACAACTTTTACTACACCCTGGGGTACACTCATATATGTTAGGATGCCATTTGGCTTGACCAATGTTGGAGCAACATTTTAGAGAGCTATGGACATTGATTTCATGGGTCAGGTAAATAAATTTGTGGTTATTTATCTTGATGACATAACTATTTTTCCTAAATCTGATCAGAAACATTAAAAGCAGTTGATGAAGGTTTTTGACAAGTGTAGAAAATCTGGAATATCAATGAACCCAAAGAAGTCCTTGTTCGCTGTCAAAGAAGGAAAACTGATGGGCCATATAATTTCAAAGGAGGGAGTAGTAATTGATCCCAAACGAGTATCTGCCATTGAAACATTGTCCTTACCCAGAAACAAGAAGGAGATTCAGGCTTTTCTAGGCAAGACTAATTTTTTAAGGTGATTTATTCCAAATTATGTAGAAATTGTAAAAGACATAACTGACATGCTCCAAAAGGACCATGAAATCAAATGGTCTCCCTCTTCTAGGCATGCATTTGAACAAATAAAAAGGGCCATCTCTAAAGCTCCCGCCTTAGCCAGCCTCGATTATACTAAGCCATATAGTATTTTCTCTTTTGCCTCTGAAAAAACCCTTGCTGCTGTTTTATTATAGAAAAATGAAGATTCCTACAACCAACCCATAGCCTTTTTTAGAAAGGTTATGAGAGATGCTGAGCTAATATATGACATCATTAAGAAGCAAGCCTACGCCCTTATTCAATCCCTGAAATCATTCAAAATGTATGTATTACACTCACCTATTACTGCTTATGTCCCAAATAGTGCTGTGAAAATTGTGTTAACCCAACCAGACACCGATGGGAAAAAAGGTAGATGGATCGCTCAAATTCTAGAGTTTGATTTAACTATCAAGACTACCAAGCTAGCAAAAGGTCAAGGATTAGCTAAGCTTCTAGCTGAATCCAACTGCAAAGTACTTGGAATCAATTATGTTTTAGAAATACAAGGGAAGAATACACAAGAACCTTCTGTCCTTGTAGAAGGGGAGAATTCACAAGAACCTTCCCTTCATCCTAGAGGGGAGAATCCACAAGAACCATTACCTTCAGAGCAGGTCAGTCCTATACACATTGACGAAAAATATTTGTTGTCAAACTGGTATCAAGATATTGTAAATTTCTTGATAAATTTTGAATGTCCAGCATCGTTCTCAAAAACCTAGTGTAAAACCCTCAAGTTAAAATCAATTAAGTACTACATTATTAATGAAAATTTATACTGGAAATATCCACTCAAAATTTTGTTATTATGTTTAATAGAATCTGAAACTGAAGGAATCATTGATCAGTTTCATACAGGATTTTGTGGGGGACATTATGCTTGGAGAGAAACAACGTACAAGATTCTAAGGGGAGGATTTTATTGGCCCACATTGTTTTTAAAAGTAGGGGCAAAGGTTAGAGGTTGTGTTCCTTGTCAAATGTTTGCTGGTAAACAAAAATTAGCAGCTCTTCCACTCGTTCCATCAATAGTTTCAGCACCTTTTTCTCAATGGGGATTAGATTTTATTGGAGATATTCACCCCACTTCAAGTAATCAACATAGATGGATCCTTACTGCAACATATTAGTTTACTAAATGGGTGGAAGCAATTTCAGTCAGAAATGCTACTGATGTAGTAGTAATTAAGTTTATTGACGAGAATATCTTGTCTAGATTTGGTTGCCCAACTCAAATTGTCACCGATAATGCAACATATTTTTCTAGTGTTAAGTTGATTGACTTTTTCTAGAAATATCAGATTCTGTTACATCATTCAACTCCATATTATCCTCAAGGTAATGGCCTTGCAGAATCATCAAACAAAAGTCTGATAAAGGTAATAAAAAGGACTCCAGCTGATCATAAGAAGAGCTGGGATTCACATTTGATTTATGTAGTATGGGCAAACAGAATTACTCCAAAGAAGTCAACTGGCAAATATCCATTTCAGTTAGTCTATGGGAAAGATGCAATATTCCCTACCAATTTGGCCTTCCCTGTTTTAAAATTTCTGCAGGATGCAACGAATGAACCTGATGATTTTTCTAGAATAATAAATTAGATTATTGAACTTAATGAATACAGAGATGAAGTTCAATACAAATTGAATAAATATTAGAATAATATGGTGGTCATATTTGACAAAAGAGTAAGGGAAAGGGATTTTAAAGAAGATGATCGAATTCTAAGATGGGATGCTAGGAGAGAAGAAAAAGGAAAGCATGGCAAATTTGACAATCTATAGTTTGTACCTTTAGCAATTGCTGAAGTGAAGGGTAACAACACTTTTGTGCTGCAAAATATTGAGGGGATATATTCCACTTATCTTATAAATGGAAGTTTCTAAAACATTACATTCAGTACCAAGAAGTTGAAATAGTTTTCATTGTAAATACTTCGGTTTTCTTTTCCTTTCCCAGATGTCAGTGTGATATTTTTTACAACAAGGACTCCATAACCAAGGAGAATGCACGTGGTTCTGTAGGTTCTCTACATTTTATAGGAGAAAGCAGTCTCCATATGGAGCCAATGTTGTAGCATTTTTTTGGTTTTGATAAGATAGAATATTTGAAAAAATGTTAAATTAGGATATGGACATAACAATAGTGAATAAAATGTTAGTAAAAGAAAATATCTTGATGATAATGTCCATATCACAGAAAATGTTACCATAGATGCTCTAAAAAATAAGGCAAAAAGAAAATGTTAGGTTATAAAGAAAAGAAAATAAATAAACTCTAAAAGTGAGCAAGTCTAAATGCCGCTACTATTTTTTCTACAAAATAATGGTTGTGTGCAGCTTGTCATAAATGCCACAATCCATGACAGTCAAATTGTTTAATCTTGACTTCTTCATGTTTTAAATTTGATGTTATAGATAGAGAATAAAGATCTAGCCAAATTGTTTAATCTTGGCAGATTAGTAGTCAGGTAGAGAATAAGAAGGCGCTCATCAGTTTAATCTGAGCCCTTGGAGGTTATAAGGTAGATTTAGATAGTTTTCTTTTGTAAATAAAAGGAAAGGAAAAGGGTTTGCTAGCTTAAATGCACCCATTAAGTGAAGAAAAAATGATAGGTTAAGAAAAGGGTAAGTAGAAGAAAGGTTGCAGAAGAAGGTTTACAAAGTCAATTAATTAACTTCCCTATTCATTTCACCCCTTTACTTTACTAATTTCCCAATACTTAATCCTTTAAGTCAAAAGGCTCAGAGCATTTCTTTGACTTTTGGAGGGACCAGATCCTCGCTTTAACGACTTAAGGACAACATGTACCAGATTCCCCCTCATAAAAAATTCATCCCCATTCATCCTTATATTTATTATTTCCCCTTCCTACCTTCATACATTCATATTCATTCATTTCCATAAAAATCCCTTTTCCTAAGGTCAAAACCCCTTTTACCTAGGAAAAGTAAAAATTCCATTCAAAATCCCTTTTTACCATGTAAAATTCCTCTTCCCAAGCAAAATCCCCTCTTACCCAAAAACCCACAAAAAGTTGTTTAGCCTAAGTATTACTAGATATATATATATATATATATATAATATATAATATATATATATGAAAAGAAAAAACTCATAAAAGGCATTATACTTAGTGTTATTTCCCTTTCCAATCATATTTCATATTAACATTAACTTAATGTAATAAACCCTTAGAAAGTTTCCTTCCCATATATATTAACTCACTTTATAAAATAGCCCGAAACCCTTTAGTTTTATTAAAAACTATATAAATATTGCATCAAAAGCCCTTCAAACATACATACACTCTTGCCCACATTGCGAAATCTGATTGCGATATGCAATGGAAAGCCCCAGTCCCAACGCTATATATGTCATAACCTATTACCATTTTGCATTTGCCCCTCCATCGCAAGTCCTGCTAATAGCATAACCCTCCACCATTCTGATATGCGATTGCGATGGGTCTGGACTCGACCCAAATATATATTACAGTTCACCGCCATATCGCATCCACCTCTATCGCAAGTCCCGCTAATAAGAATTCCCCTCCGCCATTGCAAAATGTGATGCGCGATAAGTCCAGACCCGACGCAGTGTATATCATAAACTATCACCATTTCGCATCCGCTCTCATCGCAAGTCCCCTCCAATGTATACATCCTCCGCCTTTGCGATATCTGATATCCAATATCTGATGGACCCAGACCCGATGCCATTATCCGCCCAAGTTTATATTATTTCAAGTCCACCATTATGTGTTTTGCAAAGGTTTTCTTTATAAAATCATTTTTACAATTTAAAACAAAGAATTAACTTAAGCCTCCATTTAACCATTAAACTCTGTTAAACTCAGTTTTAAACCATAATTAAGCCATTCCCGCCATAATTAATCCGTCCGTACTTCTTCTTCGCTCTACCACTATTCACCTTCCCCGATAATTAAAAAGTTAACTGTTTCTCCATTTAAATGTGAAAAACACTATTTTGCTATGTTTTTCCTGTTTTATACAGTGCAGCCTCCAAAAGCCTTTGCGACCTATAAAGCCATGGATTCACCCTCTGATATGCTTTGGACTCCTTCCAGTAGCTTTTTGAGCTCTATAAAGCCATCACCAACCTCCTCTGTCACCTTGTTTTCTTAACAATTTTTGTGCTTTGCAAGAAAGACTGTTGTTCTAAGTTAACAAACAAAAATCCTGCATAACAGTTTGAAGACAAATATAAGCGATTTACTGTGAAAAGCACAGTAAAAATTGGAATGCGCAGTAAAGGTAGAAAGGAGCACAGTAAAGGTCACTCGACCAAGTCAAAGCATATTAAATAAAGTTCAAAGCAATATTAGGTAAAAAGTTTAAATGAAGCAATCTGCTAGCGTGAAGAATACAAAAAAGAGATCAACCAAAAGGGCTAAATATCATACAAAAAGCCAGTACAACCTGAATAAAAGGGACAACAAGAAGCAATTCAAACAACTGCCCCTATCTTCTTGCCACGAAGATCTTTTTTTCCTAAAAATCTTAATTAGTTTTTAAGATATTTCTTAGTTTTATTATTGTATAAATAACTCTCTTCTTGAGATGTTATTGGTTCAAATTTCATGGTTTATTTGCTCACTACTTGTTAAAGTCGTGACTGTTCATTCCATTTTGAACCTAGTTTCACCTTTGGAGGTGTTAGAGTCGGTCTTGTCAGTCCTCCGCCAGAGATCAAAAATCTTTCTGCATTTCATTTTTAGGAGTCCTGCTCCATTCACTCAGCTGCATTCCACTAGGGGCATGCCATAATTTGATAGAAAAGGTCATCATGTTAGTTATTTCCCCTCATGTTTGGCACCTGCTGGCTTAGATCTTTTGTCAATGTTCACTAAAGTCCATGACGGTCAATGTTCGATCTTTTAATGTAAAAGAGTCATTTTCAGTCATTAGGTCTAGGTATTAGTCAATTTGGTCTTCAACCATGTCCAATAAAGCCATGCAGGCCAGAGGGAGGCCCTTACAAAGTTGCAATTCAAAGATTTTCATCGTCATGTTGACAGAGTACGACTGTGCTTCAAAACTCTGTTTTGAAGAAAAGTCAACCAGTGGGTCATTTGTGATAATTTTCCAAAAAAGTCTCCAATTAATCTCTTCAGGTGTAGTCATGGTTTCCTTGACCAAATGCCATGTCATGCGACCCCTACAAAAAGTGCCAAAACAAGACATTAGCAAAGTGGGTTTTGAAGAAGCAAAAATTAAACCCATGACTCCAAATGCCTTAGAAGTTTCCACAAGTAACAAAGTCATTGTGCACAACAAGGTTATAGAGAAACATAGCAAAGTGAGTGAGAGTGCAAGCACGCGTTTGGAGTAAGTTTGGAGTCGTTTTCCAGAGCGCAGCGCACACACAGAGGGGCGTGGCGCACACAGAGAGCCCAATGCATAGAGCGCGGCCCTGCAGTGGTGGAAATACATGGGCGCGACGCATATACAGAGTGCGGTGCACCGGGTTTGCTGCGTGGCGCACACCCACGAAGGCCCGAAATTGTGCCAAAATTGCAATCAATCACTTTGAAACCCTTCAAATTGATAGGTGGGGTCTACATCTTGCTTGCTCATCAAATTTTATGAATGTGATGATGGTTTATGGCCATTTATAATTGCAATAAAAGATGCCTAAACCCTACCACTTGAAAACATCAAAACCATTGTTGCTAGGGTTGCAAACTTGTTGTGTTGATGCCAAGGCTCCTCTTTCACCTCTCATTTTTCCCCTTCTTTCCATTGTTCCCTTCTCTCCTATCCCATTTTCCCCTATTTTCCCTACCCTAAAACAATACTAAACCCCTAGTCCCTATCCCTTCCACTCATTTGTCAACATAACACCCCAAAACCCTACCTTATAAAAATCCCAAAACCCTCCTACATGTCCCTAAACAAAATTTCTCCTCATAACCCCTAATCCCATCATATTATTCCCCTTACTAACACTCCCTTTTACATTGTTCCCCTTGGTGGTAGAGATCATATTAACACATAGTTTCATACCATCATTAAAGGACAATCCAAGCACATTCCATATGCAACAGTCATGGCATCTGAGCATTCATCGGAGTATGAGATGGAAAACCAAAGTGATTCATCCTCGGAAGAACAGGCTCCCCGGAGACATCACAAAAGTGGCAAACATGTTAGGGATTAGCCAACCACCCTCACAGAATTGCAGGCCTACCCTCTTGCTATGTCATGTTTCCAACATCTATCATGTTTTAAGTTTTGTCAAAGGGTGGATAATGTTCGAGTTCATCATGAGTTGGCCCATCTTTTTGTGCTTCACTTACATGGAGGTCACTCTATATTGGCCGGTGTCACCTTCACATTGACACCTGAAACTGTCTCATTAGCAACCGGCATACCGAAGTTGGAGAACCATGGCACAAGAAATAGAAGGTGGATTGACAACACTATGAGCCTTACATTAAGGCCGGTTTCTTGAGGTAGCTCGAAAGAGTCTTTCCATTCTGAAAGATGAATATGCTCCACTCATGAAGTTGATCATGAAATATTTCAGCTGTGAGGGGAGGTTCTCTCGTCTATATGCCTACCACATCAGGTTGCTCATGCACTTTAATAGGGTACGGATGATGAACATCCCATATTTCATTTGCAAGAACATAGAGAGGATGAACACCTTCATGCAGCACAAAACCCCTTAGCAGCAATTTAACAGTGTTTATCATTTTGCTCTAATTAAGATTTTGGTGGATCATCAGCTGGGATTACAGGGCATTACTTGGGATGAATTCATCTCCCGTGACCTCTTCATCACTTCACAGGTATTATCAGAGGTTGAACACGAGATAGGTGGTCCTTCTCATCAGTATGAGCACCATGAGACCACTACTATGCCAGTATTCATCACCTACCAGAGAGGCAGTAGACATTTGTTTATAGTAGCAAAGCGAGTGTTATCTCCACCCAGGATGGAAGGGGCCTCGCTTCCAACATCGGCAACGCAGGTATAGGACAAGGTCAAGATGCTCATGCATGACGAGGGGCCATCAGGTGAAAAAGAGGCCGACTTCATCCTCATTCATGATGATGATACAGATGTGGAGAGTGCCAAGCTTAGGAGGACCATTCAGGAGCAGCAAACCAAGATCCAAGCCTTGTCTCTCAATTGGAGAGGGCCAAGTGGATTATCAGGTTTTTGGAGTAGAGGAACAAACAACTTGAGGACTAGCATGAGATCATGGAGCTGCAAAACATCCGTGAGAATCACCAAGCTGCCCAACATAGGAGGATTGAGCTCACTCCCTTAGAGCAAGATATTAACAATGACCGAGAGTCTTGGCTTGAGCGTATCAACATCCACCTTGAGAGACTATTAGAGAAGGCCGAAAAGGACAAAACCATATTGAGGTGGATGGTATATCACTACAGGGCACGGAATATGAGTTCAAAGGCTTGGATAAGGAGTTTGAAGGCAAAATTGAGCAAAGCGACAAAGAGACAAAAGACGCAAAAAGAGAAATATCAGCTTCAAATCTTGGCTGAAGCCTCTGTGGCCCAGCATAGCACTTCATAGAGAACCTCCAGCCCAAATTTCAAAAAATTTGGGACAATTGTGGTCACATGACAAATTTTAGGGCACAACACAGGGTTTTTCTCCCTGTGCACCGCGCCACTAGCGCGACGCTTAGGAGTGGGAGCTCCAAATAAAGAATGGTTTGCATTTTTGGATTCAACATGAAAAATCATGCCTGCTGGTGCATGGACAAGACGTTTGGGCAAGTTTTGAGTCCCCAGGAAGTCAAAAACACTCAAAAAATGACCTCTCTGCCCCTATTTTGACACACAGGAAGCAGTCTTGGGAGAATGAAGTTTTGGAGGGGAAAATGAGCACCCAATTCAGAAATTCCACTTGGGTCGGAAATTAGACAGGAAAGGATTTCTAACAAGCACACTTGGGTGCAATTTGAGCTCCAGCAGGTACCTCAAAATCACCTCCAAAGTGGCACAGCGTATATAGATTTGGGCCTGGCGTATATAGACCAAAAGGCCAAAATCACTTCCGCTTCGCAACATTTTGATTCGTGACTTTCTCCAAGTGGGCCTGCTCATTTACACTACACTTTTTTCGGCAACTAAGGAAAATTTTAAAGAATATTTTCACTAGAGGTTGGCTTCTATCCAAGTGGCAAAGGAAGACGAGCAGTCACCCAAGCCATTTGTCATTTTTGTAATGCTGCACCTATAACTAATGGTTGGCTTTCCATTTCCAATTTGTAATCATTTGAAAAACTCCCCAACTCTTAGTCGTTCTATTTCCCAATGGCATAATATATTTTTTGTATGCAAACCATTTGCAAAGGGTTGGTTGTAATTTCTCGAAGACTGTGGGAGAGAAACTCAGTTCTTCATTGTATATTTTGACAGAGATTTAATGAAAGGCAGTGGCTCTGGTTCATGAGATTCATGTGGTGTGAGTGTAGCAAATGTGTTCTCTTTATGTTTCATATGTATTTTGTTATGTTTTACAGTACATTCATATTCATTTCCAGTGAAATTTTCTAAGTAAGATAAGGTAGAATTCATGTTTATTGCTTTGCCTGTGGGAAAGTTTCACATTATGTGTTCTTCTTCTGTTGAAAAGGATTCATGTGTTTATGCCCTTTTCACCCTCCTAAACAATATCTCCATTCCACATTATTTCAAATTAAATTGCTAGACTTTCCGCATGTCTTGCCTCACGAAGTAATTTGTGCCTTTGTGTTAAATTCTTTACTCATTGTTGTTCGTTGGTCCCATACATCCCAGAAACTCAGTCATTTATCAAAAATTGCTTCTTATTTCCATATTTATTTAACTAGCCTAAAATCAGTATTTCACTGTAAGTGATCTCAGACCATATCGTTTATCTATTCACTGAGCATGACACGGAGAGAGCCCTCTCCTGTTCTGGTAGGGTTAGCTACCAGACTAAGCGTGGTTTGTGGTTACCCTGAATTTTTCCTTCCTTTAGCCTAAGGCAGATTTAGGTGCTAACAGGAGGAAGCCTTTTCTAGACATTTGATGTACTTAGTTTTCTTGGAACCTTAATACAAAGCAGAGGATTCTGAATTTGGTTTTACACAGTTTGCATTATCCTGTAAGTTTTTCTAGTTTTCAATCATCATGTTTTTCTTCATATGCTTATGACTTATAAACATATCTAGGTAGGAACAATTAGAGTTTCAATTGATTCCTATAAGCTCCCGAAGTGATCATCTATTAAGAGATTGGATTAATGCAACTGTCTGTGTAGCTAATCCCCTCTAATCAATAAATCACCACCATCTTTTGTAAGCTTAAGTATACTGCCTTGAATCTTTTGAACGTAGTTTAGAAGGTTTTCAAACTTATGATTGTTCTGTTTTACAATATGGAAACTGTGATAATCATATTATTTTCTGTCTTCTTCTCACCACTATTTTGATCTATATCACTGTGTAAAGCTTTATATCATCCCTTTGCTAAGATATTAATATTATCCAAAGGATTAAGTATTTCAATTCTACATCTATCTTCATCCATTGGTCTTCCAAAAACTAAAACCAAAAAACCCGAAAACAATTATTTTAGATGCTCTGGAATTGATAGCTGACCTACTACTATCTTAGAGGAACAACAGTATGAATGGTATGAATGACCTCTCTCTTACCCCATGCGCTCAACAATAATCCAATTAAAGAAAATTGACCTTGTTTGGATGCGTTGGGTTGGAAGGGATGCAATAATAATTCCTTAGAGGGGTTAGAAGGGGAAGTAAAAAGCCAACAACATCACTTTCTGATCATGTGCATAATGACACAAAATATTCATTCATACCATGTGATATTGGTACCTAAGGTGTTAGTGCGTAAATCTACCTCAGGCTGAGAAAGGTAGGATCTAGGTTAACATCAAACTACGCTTAACCTGGTAGCTAACCCTACCAGGTCGGGAGAGGGCTCTCTCCTGTCAATCTTAGCAAAGTATCATCAATAAGGGATTGAGATGACTGATATGATGATTTATCTTAGGCTAGGTATGTGTGCAAAAGAGTTTGATTGAATTTTACTGATGTTTTTGTTGGCTCAGAGGGAAAGGCAAATTTGGGTTATGGGAATGAGGCTCAGTTTTACAGAGATCTCTATGAGGCAAGGTAGGAAACTGATTTGGTACTTCAAATTGAATGAGATGGAGAGATTTAAATAGGTGAGGAGTTGAAGAGGGAAAGAAAACCTCAAGGATCCTCTTCAAACAATTGAAAACATCAAGAAACTAAGCAAACCCTAGGTAGAGCACTGCAATTTCAATGGATTCTACCTATACTCTTGTTTGTTTTAGTTAAGAAGAAACAAGATAATGACATACATAAAAGATAAGTGAACTCACAATTACAGAAGAAAGCACTATACCAAAACAAAATGCCACATGAATCCCAAAGAGTGCTGCAAACCCTCGTCTCTATTCCTTAGCCAAAACGACTGAAAAATGAATACAATGAAGCCCCAAGCTTTCTCAAAAGTCCATCCACACTAATGATTGAAAAATCACAAGATATAGACAAACCATAACTCATATTAGCCTCTAGGGGTCGATCTCACAAGTTTATGAGCTATTCCAATTAATTCTAAACTGAGAACTACAAATTAGGCAATGGAACAACTTGCCTCTAGAAACTAGGGAACTGATTCATTCAATTGCAAACTACTTTTTGATAGATGAAGCTACCTCCATGAGTGAATATTTGACATAATTACAGCTAGATCGATTAATTTACAATAAATTACATCATAAGTTTGACATTAAGAAGGAGAAAATTCAAACTGTCAAGTAACTAGGCGAAAAAAAGAGTATACTTGGTCAAACTGAGCAAAATCTCCCCAATGCGGCTTGTTGGTTTCTCTATGTGTAGCGCCTATTTGCAACCACTTTTGGAGGCCTTCTGGGAGTCTAAATATACTCCAAGTGTGCTTGTTCGAAAGGTCCACCTGTTTACTTTCCCGAACAAGTGGAATTTTTAAATTTGGCCTCCATTTGCCCCTCCAAAACTGAGTTCTCCCAACATTGCTTCCTGTGTGTCAAAATAGGGTTAGTAAGGTCATTTTTTGGGTGTTTTTGACATTTTTGAGGGCTCAAAACCTGTCAAAATTTCTTGGCCATTGGTAAGAAATCATATTTCTTCATGACAAATCCAAAAATGTTGAGTTTTTATCATTTGGAGGCCTCCATCAAAAGCGAGCGCCAGGTGGCGCGGTGCAAAGGGCAGAAAATTTTGTGTTTTAGCCCAAAAATTTCAAAAATGCAAAAAGTGTCCCAATTTTTTTGAAATTTGGGCTGAGTCTTCTCCATCAAGAGCTATTTTGGGCCAAGGAAGCCTCAACCAATATCTAAAGTCTATCTTGCTCCTTTCGCCTCCTTGATGCCCTTTTCAACTTTGCTTTCAAGCGTCTGATTCTTGCCTTGCAACTTTTATTCCTCGCCATGTAATGGTAGGCCATATGCCTCAACATTGCTTTCTCCCTATTAGCTTTCTATAGAACCCTTTCTAAGTGGATATTCACTCTCTCAAGCCATAATTCTTGATCGGCATTGATTTCTTGCTCAAGTGATGTGAGCTTCACCTTCCTCCTTTTTGAAGCTTGGCGGTTTTCTCGTATGTTTTGCAATGCCATAATCATTTGCTGATCTTCAAGCTGCTTCTTTCTTTGCTCCAAGTACTTATTATCCACTTACCTCTTTCTAAGTTGAGGGAAAAAGCATTGATGTCCGCCTGTTGCTCTTGGATGACCTCTTTGAGCTTTGAGCTTTGTGGGCCCAAATCAGTCTCATCATCCTCAATGAGAATGAAATCGGTCTCCTGCTCACCTTAAGGCCCCTCATCATGTAATGGACTCTTTCCATTTTCTTGAACTTGCTGTGATAATGAAGGAAGCGAGACTCATTCCACCGCAGGTGGAGATAACACTCACTTTGCTGCTGCGAATAACCGTCTAGTGCCCGTTTTATAGGTGACAAACACCAACATACTAGCAGTCTGTGTCTCATGACCCTCCTATTGATGTGAAGGTCCACCTGTCTCAAGAAATTCCTCTAGAGGTCCCTAAGGAGCTATGAAGAACTCATACGAAATGAATTCTGCCCATGTGATGCCCTGCAAACCAAGCTAATGTATGACCACAATTTTAATGAGAGAAAAATATAGATACTATTAAACTGCTGTTGAGGAGTATTTTGTTGTACTAGGGTGGTCATTTTCTCAATATTTCGGCACATGAAGTAGGGGAGATTCATCATTCTCACCTTGGTAAAGTGCATCAACAGTCTGATATGATAGGCATATAGGCGAGAAAACCGACCTTGACAGTTGAAATATTTCATTATAAGTTTCATCAAAGGAGCATATGAATCTTTCAAGTACCGAGAGGGAAAAACTCTACTAAGCTGTCTCAAATAACCGGGCTTGATGTATGATTCATAATGTTCCTTGTCAATTTGCTACCTTTTAGTCCATTGCTCGCCAATATTAGAAATACCAGTTGCTAAAGAAATAGACTCCAGTGTTAAAGTGAATGTTACACCAGCTAGAGTCGCTTGGCCATTATGTAGATGAAGCACAAACAACTGGGATAACTCATGATGATACTGGATTCTAGCAACCATCTCACAGAATTCATAACAGGATTGGTGTTTGAAACATGTGATAGCAAGAGGGTAGGCCTGCAGCTTAGCAAGTGTAGTAGGTTCCTCTCGCATATGTTTACCACCCTTATGCGGTCTCCTTGGTGCATGTATTTTGGTAGGAGAGTCATTGTGTGTCTCTTCATCACAGTCATATGAAGGATCAAACTCCATGTTTGCTAGTGGGTGAGTTTTCTTGATGAGTAGTAGGAGATTTATGGTGTTTTTTAATTTTCTGCCACCATGGGTAAAAATATATGAGGGACTGTGGGGGGAGAGAGTATGAGGGGTTTTGGGAATGTTAGGATAGGGTTTTGTTTGGGAAATAGGGGATTAGGGATTAATATGTAAGCTTAGGGACATCAATTAGGGTTTCGGGATTTGTAGTTAGGATTTGGGAAAATGGAAATTGGGGATAGGGGTGAATGAATATGGGAGTTAGGGAATGGGTGGATAAGTTGGGAAAATGAATGGAGGAGAGAAAAAATGAGGGAGTAGTAGAATAAACTTGGCAGCAAAATGAAAAATACAAGCCCTAGGCAACGACTTTTGAGAAATAGCAAGGAATTAGGATTTGATTTTTTTCACACAACCACCATAAATTTTGAAGAAAAACTCCTTCACTAGCAAGGAAAATAACTTGACTTACTTTCACACTAGAAGTTTTGAGTGATTTTGGCAATTTGAGGGAGTTTTTGAGGAAATCGGGCTTGGAAGATCTATGCTTCACGCCTGAAACCCAACGTGGCACGCCTCCTATGTGTGTCGCGCCAGTACAAATTTAATACTGAAAAAGGTGACCCAGTGCGCTGCGCCACTTGTATGTGCTGTGCCTTTCACCCAATGCGTCGCGCCCACAAACTTGCACAATTTTACTTCAATTTTGCTCCCTTTGCTCAACACGGCCTTCACTTTGCTCAATCTTTCTATTTTGAATGAAAATGAGCCTTTTGAATTTAGGAAAACGATTTATATACAAGAGATTTTAATTTTTCCTTCATAAAACCCACTTTTATAGTGTTTGCAATGTGACTTACTTTTTCAACTCTGTTTTTTGAAAAATTTACTTTATTTGTGCTTTTGATGAATTAAATGACTTGATTTTTTGTTTGTCTTGTAGGGGATGGAGTAGCTGAAGGTTGGCAAGGTGACTAGGGTTTCCACTGAAGTTTTTTACATAAAAAAGAACTGAAATTACATGAATTTATACAGTAAAAACCTAAAATACTCTGTTTTTCCTCAAAACAGAGTTTTGAGGAAAAATACATTTCTGAGCAAAATGTATTGGTATTGGAACTTTATTCAACCTTCTCATGTGCATGCTGACTGTTATTGGACTTTTTTGGGACCTTTTTGATGAAACCCTAGACCTAATGAAACTGAAACCCTAGAAGAGACTCTTGCAAATTTAAAGACAAAAAGTGACTACAGAAGATTTAGAAAATGAAATTGGGCCAGCAGGTAAAGGACGTGAGGGAAAATGTACAACAAGCCACTACCGTCAGATGATCCATGCTCCTAATGGAATGCAGCTGACTGAGCGGGACACCTAATATGCAATGCAACAATAGAATTTGATCTCTGACGGAGGGATGAAGATACCGACACTAACATTGGCTCCAATGGGGATGGTAGCTTCTTCGAGGTGCTAAGAACTACAAATCTCTAGGAAAGAGAGCAATGTCTTTGTCCATTGGGCAATGGAGTCAATAACTTCGACAAATCAAAACCAAACTCTTGACTCAAATTCAGGACTGAAATGTGACTCAAAACTGACTCAATTTCAAGACTGAAATCGACTGAAAGACCTAATGCAAACAAACCAAACCAAAACTAAAATCAACCCTCAGTTTTATAGCCTTCACCTCGGGCCCCAAACTGAATGAATGATGACAATACAAACTGACTCTAAAACTATCTTGACACTGACAAAAACAAAAAAAATGACTCAAGACTTACTTAACTGAAACAAGTACTTACAAAGATTTTAAATGGCAGTAGACCATCGAGATTTCAGGGCTTCAAATCATGATGACAACCACTTGACTACTGATGAAATATGTACAACCATATGAAGTGGGCCTTTCAAGGTAACCAATCCAACAGATGGCTAGATACTGAAATTCTGCTCTCACTTTCCCCAAGCAGGCAGAACGATGTACATGTAGGAAACTCAAAATAAGAACTGAAACCAAATCTTATGCTAACGAACCAGGAAACATTCATCTTCATGGTTCTTGAGAAAAGAATGCCGAAAGGATCTTGAAAATCCTAAAGCATTAGCTTGTCCTGAGATCCAGCAGCAAAAATACAAATACTCCCTTCATTCTGATTTGAAAGAACAACTGGTTGCTGAGTGATGGGATGGCATAGAGAGGTATAAGCTTCTGCCATCTGAGTGTTAGCTGTAAATTCCTCAACCATGAGAAATTCTAGCATATTGTCTCTCTCAAGCTCATATTCCTCAATTTCATGGACTAGGACTTTCTTAAATAGAAAACATTCTTCAAGATTATTAAACATGACAACCTTATCATCTTCATGAAAGAAAATATTATCTGTCCACTGATCTATACATCTAATTTCAAAACTGTCATCATTTTCAAAAGAAGAAGAAGTTTCACCAACACTTTCTTGACCATGTGCGCACTGCAGACCTGCATTAGCTTGGGCTCTAACCTGACCTTTCAAAAGTTGATCTATCTCATCTTCAGATAGAGGAGATAATACTTTTTGTTTTCTTTTTCTCAAACAATGATTGTATTCATGAAATAACATGAAAAACATGAAAAACCTAAATGACAGTCCTTAGTTCCCCGATCTTCTAAAATTTGAAAACATTGTTGATCATCTTCATATGACATGCCAATCAAATTATCATTTATGACTGAGTTATTGAAGGAAGATTTTTCACTTACTTGAACAAATATCTCATCTTGTTTTTCATAAAATGACTAGATTACCTCCTCATGAAGGCTTTGTTCTAATGAAATGAGAACACTTGGGTCAACAATTCTGTCTTCTTCATTCGAGATGATCTTAACAGTAGATCTCTTCTTCATGGGATTCAAAACAAGGTTGTCTTCATCATCATGATCTGAATCTAGATCTGAAATAGCCGACTTGACTTTATCACATTCTAAAATTGAAACTAGACTTTCCTCTATACTGTCTTCTTCTATGGATAGACTTGAAATAAAACCTTCTCTTTCATAATTTTCCATGGTAGTAAGATCTTGATCCAGCTGCAAATTTTCTTGCGCATCTTGATAAATTTCCTCTTTATGCTGCTGAAATGGATTTTCATGTAGGGATTCCATGATCTCATCATCCATGAAGTTATCATCTTCATAAATTCTCTCAAGATTTTCAATAAAACTATAAACATGTTTGCAACAGTTCTGAACTAAATTTAATGATGGATAAGATTCTTTATACCTTTCAAAGAACATGGCATGAAAATCCTTCAGACAGTAAATACAAGCAGGCGGCAAACTTTCATACCAAGATCGGGCTTCACCTTCCAGAGTGGCCATGAATATCTTCATCAAGCAATCTTCAGGAAAATCAACCTTCAACTTGCGAATATGCATGTGAAATCTAACCAGATGTAAAGCAACATCATTCCTATCATCATCTTTAAACATAGGAAAATTCCTTTGCCAATTTACCTTCGGAATTTTATTTGGAAAACCTGGAATGTGATCTCAACTCATGGGAGCATATCTTCGATCCAGCAAAACCATTTTGATAACAATGAATCCACCAAGAGATTCTTCAGGCAACTGGTTCTTGAAGAGTAGAGTCACCATAAAAAGTTTGAACCTTGGGATTTTCGACACTAGAGTCGCCAGGTGAATGATTTTAGCCTTCCGATGTCTGATCGTTGTCCACCATCAACAATCAAATCTGAACTTGGTTACATTTTACTAAGGAAACCAGATGTTCAGTTCATAAACTAAACTAGAGATTGACTGAAGCAGCATTCATCTACTATGCACTTGCAGAGCAAGAACAGTTTGAAGGCCACCTGGTTAACTTCATACTCCGTCTATAGTTTATAAAGGAAACAAAAATAACAAACAAATAAAATTTTCTTCCCCAGCGGGTTCGACACTATGTTAGTGCCTAAATCTACCTCAAGCTGAGAAAGGTAGGATTTAGGGTAACATCAAACCATGCTTAACCTGGTAGCTAGCCCTACCAAGTTGGGAGAGGGCTCTCTCCTGTCAATCTCAGCAAAGTATCATCAATAAGGGCTTGAGATGATTGATATGATGACTAAGCTTAGGCTAGGTATGTGTGCAAAAGAGTTTGATTGAATTTTAATGATGTTTTTGTTGGCTCAGAGGTAAATGCAGATTTGGGTTTGGGGAATGAGGCTCAATTTTGCAGAGATCTCTATGGGGCAAGGTAGGCAACTGATTTGGTACTTCAAATTGAATGAGATGGAGAGATTTAAACAAGTGAGGAGTTGAAGAGGGCAAGAAAACCTCAAGGATCCTCTTCAAACAACTGAAAACATCAAGAAACTAAGCAAACCCTAGGTAGAGCATTGCAATTTCAATCGATTCTACTTATACTCGTGTTTGTTTTAGTTAAGAAGAAACAAGATAATGACATACATAAAAGATAAGTGAACGCACAATTACAGAAGAAATCACTATACCAAAACAAAATGCCACATGAATCCCAAAGAGTGCTGCAAACCCTGGTCTGTCTTCTTTAGCCAAAATTGCTAAAAATGAATACAATGAAGCTCCAAGCTTTCTCAAAAGTCCAACCATGCTAATGACTGAAAAATCACAAGTTATTGACAGACCATAACTCATCCTAGCCTCTAGGTGTTGAACTCACAAGTTTAGGAGATGTTCCAACTAATTCTAAACTGAGAACTACAAATTAGGCAGTGGAGCAGCTTGCCTCTAGAAGCTAGGGAACTGATTCATTCAGTTGCAAACTACTTTTTGATAGATGAATCTACCTCCATGAGTGAAAAATTGACATAATTACATCTAGATCCATTAATTTACATTAAATTACATCATAAGTTTGACATTAAGAAGGGAAAAAGTCAAACTGTCAAGTAACTAGGCAAAAAACAGAGTATACTTGGTCAAACTGAGCAAAATCTCCCCAATGCGCTACGCTGGTTTCTCTATGTGTAGCTCCTGTTTGCAGCCACTTTTGGAGGCCTTCTTGGTGTCCAAATCTACTCCAAGTGTTATTGTTGGAAAGGTCTGCTTGTCTGCTTTCCAGAATAGGTAGAATATTTTAATTTGGCCTCCATTTGCCCCTCCAAAGCTGAGTTCTCCCAACAGTGCTTCCTGTTTGTCAAAATAGGGTTAGTATGGTCATTTTTTGGGTGTTTTTGACCTTTTTGAGGGCTCAAAACCTGTCAAAATTTCTTATCCATTGGTAGGAAAGCATATTTCTTCATGCCAAATCCAAAAATTCTAAGTTTTTATCATTTGGAGGCCTCCATCAAAAGCGAGCGCCAGGTGGCGCGGCGCATAGGGCAGAATATTCTGTGTTTTAGCCCAAAAATTTCAAAAATGCAAAAAGTGTCCCAAATTTTTTGAAATTTGGGCCGAGTCTTCTCCATCAAGACCTATGTTGGGCCAAGGAAGCCTCAGCCAATATCTGAAGTCTATCTTTCTCCTTTCGCCCCCTGAATGCCCTTTCCAACTTTGCTTTCAAGCTTATGATTCTCACCTTGCAACTTTTATTCCTCGCCATGTAATGGTAGGCCATATGCCTCAACATTGATTTCTCCCTATTAGCCTTCTCTAGCAACCTTTGTAAGTGGATATTCACTCTCTCAAGCCATGATTCTTGATCGGCATTGATTTCTTGCTCAAGTGACGTGAGCTTCACCTTCCTCCTTTTGGCAACGTGGAGGTTTTCTCGTATGTTTTGCAATTCCATAATCATTTGCTGACCTTCAAGCTGCTTGTTTCTTTGCTCCAGGTACTTTATTATCCACTTAGCTCTTTCTAAGTTGAAGGACAAAGCATTGATTTCTGCCTGTTGCTCCTGGATGACCTCTTTGAGCTTTGAACTTTGTGGGCCCAAATCAATGTCATCATCCTTAATGAGAATGAAATCAATCTCCTGGTCACGTGAAGGCCCCTCATCATGTAATGGAATCTTTCCCTTGTCCTGAACCTTCTTTGTTGATGAAGGAAGGGAGACCCCTTCCACCCCGAGTGGAGATAATATTCGCTTTGCCACTGCAAACAACTGTATAGTGCCTTTTGATAGGTGAAAAACACTGGCATACTAGCGGTCTGTGTCTCATGACCCTCCTGCTGATGTGAAGGTCCACCTATCTCATGAAAAGCCTCTGGAGGTCCCTGAGGAGCTGTGAAGAACTCATGAGAAATGAAGTCCTCCCATATGATGCCCTGCAAACCAAGCTGATGTATGACCACAATTTTATTGAGAGCAAAATGATAGATACTATTAAACTGATGCTAAGGAGTCTTTTGTTGTACTAATGTGGCCATCTTCTCAATATTTCAGAACATGAAGTAGGGGAGATTCATCATTCTCACCCTGGTAAAGTGCATCAACAGTCTAATATGATAGGAATATAGGCGAGAAAACCGACCTTCACAGTTGAAATATTTCATTATAAGTTTCATCATAGGAGCATATGAATCTTTCACATACCGAAAGGGAAAAACTCTACTGAGTTATCTCAAATAACTGGGCTTGATGTATGGTTCATAATGTTCCCTATCAATTTGTTGCCTTTTAGTCCATTGCTCGCCAATATTAGGAATACCGATTGCTAGAGAAATAGACTCTGGTGTTAAAGTGAATGTTACACTAGCTAGAGTGGATTGGCCATTATGTAGATGAAGCACAAACAACTGGGCTAACTCATGATGATACTGGATTCTAGCAACCATCTCACAGAATTCATAACAGGATTGGTGTTGGAAGCATGTGATAGCAAGAGGCCAGGCCTGCAGCTCAGCAAGTGTAGTAGGTTCCTCTCATATATGTTTGCCACCCTTATGAGGTCTCCTTGGTGCATGTATTTCGGTAGGAGAGTCACTGTCTCTCTCTTCATCACAGTCATATGAAGGATCAGACTCCATGTTTGCTAGTGGGTGAGTTTTCTTGATGAGTAGTAGGAGATTTATGGTGTTTTTTAATTTTCTACCACCAAGGCTAAAAATATATGAGGGATTGTGGGGGGAGAGAGTATGAGGGTTTTTGGGAATGTTAGGACAGGGTTTTGTTTGGGAAATAGGGGATTAGGGATTAATATGTAAGCTTAGGGACAACAATTAGGGTTTGGGGATTTGTAGTTAGGATTTGGGAAAATAGAAATTGGGGATAGGGGTGAATGAATATGGGAGTTAGGGAATGGGTGTATAAGCTGGGAAAACGAATGGAGGAGTGAAAAAATGAGGGAGTGGTAGAATAAACTTGGCAGCAAAATGACAAATACAAACCCTAGGCAATGGCTTTTGAGAAATAGCAAGGAATTAGGGTTTGAGTTTTTTCACGCAACCACCATAAATTTTGAAGAAAAACTCCTTCACTAGCAAGGAAAAGGGCTTAACTTACTTGCACACTAGAAGTTTTGAGCGATTTTGGAAATTTGAGGGAGTTTTTGAGGAAATCGGTCTTGGTAGCTCTATGCGCCGCACCTCAAACACAACGCGCTGCACCTCCTATGTGTGTCATGCCAGTACAAATAAAAAACTGAAAAAGGTGACCCAGTGCATCGCGCCACTTTTATGCGCCGCGCCTTTCACCCAATGCGCCGCGCCCACAAACTTGCACAGTTTTACTTCAGTTTCTCTCCCTTTTCTCAACACGGCCTTCACTTTACTCAATATTTCTATTTTGAATGAAAATGAGCTTTTTGAATTGAGGAAAATGATTTATATACAAGAGCTTTTAATTTTTCCTTCTTAAAACCTACTTTTATAATGTTTGCAATGTGACTTACTTTTTCAACTCTGTTTTTTGAACAATTTACTTTATTTGAGCTTTTGATGAACTAAATGACTTGATTTTTTGTTTGTCTTGTAGGGGATGGAGTAGTTGAAGCTTGGCAAGGTGACCAAGGTTGCCACTGAAGTTTTTTACATAAAAAATAACTAAAATTACATGAATTTATACAATAAAAACCTAGAATACTCTGTTTTTCCTCAAAATAGAGTTTTTAGGAAAAATACATTTTTGAGCAAAATGTATTGGTACTGGAACTTTATTCAACCTTCTCATGTGCCTGCTGACCGTTATTGGAAATTTTGGGGACCTTTTTGATGAAACCCTAGACCTAATGAAACTGAAACCCTAGAAGAGACTCTTGCAAATTTAAAGACAAAATGTGACTATAGAAGATCTAGAAAATGAAACTGGGCCAACAGGTAAAGGACATGACGGAAAATATACAACAAGCCACTACCGTCAGATGATCCATGCTCCTAATGGAATGTAGCTGATTGAGATGGACATGTAATATGCAATGCAACAAGAGAATTTGATCTCTAACAGAGGGATGAAGATATTGACACTAACATAAGGGATGTCCAATGGTGGGTAATCAATTTCAACATTTCTTGTTTCTAGCCAATTATTGTGTTCATATGGAAAAGTTTGATTCACATTTTATAAAAATGCATGGAAACCCCAAGCCTTAGGATGCCCAGTCGCATGCAGTAAGAATTAGCCAGATTTATCATGTGCATAATGACAAAAAATATTCAATCGTACCATGCAATACTAGTAACCTAATGGATGTCCAATGGTGGGAAATTAATTTTAATGTTTATTGTTTCCAAATGATTATTGTGTTCACGCGGAATAGTTTGAATCAAAGTTGATAAAAATGCATGGAAACCCCAAAGGCTAAGATGACGAGTCGCATGCAGTTAAGAATTAGCAGATTGTTATATGATCCTACATAATGACATTCATATATTGATTTTCTTTTAGAGAGCAATCAGAAAGTGATTACTTTGAGTGGCCAAGATATGGTTGTATTTCCCACATTACTAATAGGGATTGAGACATGTTGATCATGTGAGAATTATTCAATGTAAATGGATCATCATATTTCTCCATTGGTGAACAATCATTTTCTTTAGTCATTATCTAATTACACAACGTGATGGTAGACAATGGTTTCTAGGATTCATCTCAAGCTAGTAGTGATTCACGATTTGTGAAGTTTATCTAATTGTTGGTTTGATTTTTTTTCTTGACTCAAACAATAAACTGCAAGCAATTTCCAAGAATACTCCCAGGTGTTGGAAACTTAGCATGAACCTATTGAAATTGAGAGGAGATCAAGAGATAATAGATCTTCCATTCCTAAGTTGCTCACCAAGGCTTGTTTTGGGTGATAACAGACATAAAGGAGCAATTAAAACATATCACTATAAATGTTGATGATAAGGAAGCTTGTAGCCATGAACCTAAAGAATCTATAAACAAGCAAGTTTTTCGGAATTAATGCAAACTAATTATTTCAAGGAGGTTATGGAATGGAAAGAATCCCTCAAAGAACAGAGATTTAGCACAACTGACCATTCATGATACTATGAGTAATCCCTCTTTGTCACCATCTCATTCATGATCTCTAAGCTCTAGCCATTGTGAGTTACGTTTAGGTATGGACACATTGACAACAGAGATTATATATACAATTAGTACATTAGTTTTCCGAACTCAACCTAGGAAGCATCTTAGGAAGAATAACCAGTATAAAAAGTCAAGGTTATTACTAGCAATGCATTATCAAACCCAATATGTAAAAGAAATTAGGGATGCCATGTAAAAGAGAACCTAGTTTGGAAAACAAAAAAATGATGTTATCAAGGAATAACAAATATTACTTGTATACCTACATAACACACATCAAATTAGGGGCATGAAAAGGCATATATCCTCTAAATACACAACAATACTTTTATTTGGACACTCAAGGACCAAACTTGAAAAACATATTCAAATGAACAGAAATACACACAGGTGCAAAAAGATCTTCAAAAGCCATCAAAATTAAATAAATCAAATTATTAAAAAAAAACTAAAAAAACTAATAGAATTAAAAAAAAATGAAAATTAAATGCCCTGGTTAACTATTTGGAAACCAAACATGCTATGTGATAGAGAACCAAGTTATCTAAAAACAAAAAAAAAATGTTAAGGCATTGATCAAGGAATAAAAAAGGTACTTCTAAATTTTGAAACATAACACACATATCAAATGACAGACATGAAAAGCCAAAATTAATAAAATGGAAAAATTACTCAGATATGGACATAGGTGCAAAAATATATTCAAAGGCCATCAAAATTAAATAAATAAAATTATATAAAACAAAAAATTAATATAATTGAGAAAAAAACGCAACCGCAAACACATAGGTAATTCTAGATTTGAAACATAACACACACATCAAATTAGGGACATGAAACTTCAAAATTAAGAAAATGTATAATTGAGAAAAAATACTTCCCACTATTACAGCATGTCTCTAGAGACTTGAGACAAAAATCATGAATGACAACACTTGAGCTAAGTTCTTTTGACAACTTAAGAATCTGTATGCAAAAAATAAATAATTTCCTATCTTTCAAAATTTTGAAAAAAAAAAAATTTAAATATGGTTTACACCAACATTGTTTTTCTAACAAAAACACTCAAATACCTCTCGAAACTTCAAGAATTTGGAGGATCTCAATTGTAGAATGAGATTTACCTTACCATTATATGTCGCTCAACAATTTGATCGACATTCAAAAAGTTCCATGAAACTATGGGTTGTGATTCCCTGTATTATATCAATATTGAGCATATGTAAAAATGAACACTAGAAGAACAACTGTCTAAAAAACAAATACATCTAAGTAAATGGATAAAAAATAAATTGTTATGGGGTTAGACTAATGAAAGAAAGATAGCACATATAAACAATTCATAGATGCTAAATATGAGTATGTTAGTTTGAATTTAAATTAAGAATGTAATGAAATAGAGTAGTTTGATTTGAATTTAAATGAGTTGCTTAGAATCATTTAGCCACCAGAAACATGCTAAATTTAGTCACCAGAAACATGTTATCAAATTTTAGGGAAAATTTTAACGATGGAAAATTATCTTGAAGTTTAAAAACATTATCTTGAAGTTATCTCACTAGTCCCTAATATGAAAAATATAAAATGTTTATTCATATATGCATAAAATTATTTAATTTATAATGAATTTATAATATTTCTCTACTATAAATGTTGGGATTAAGGTAAATAATTTGACATTCTAAAATTTAGGCTAATCATTTAAAAAAAAATAAGAAATTGGTGATTTTTTTTTTGGAAAAATCATGGAGATTTAACGTAAAATAATTTTACATTCTCAAATTTAGGCTAATCATTTTTAGAAAAATAAGAAATTGGTGAATTTTTTTTGGAAAAATCATGGAAAATTAGCCCAGCTACGGATATAAGCCCCTAAAATTTTCCATCTCAAAGTTTATTCAACTTGATCCAAAAATAAAGCAGATATATATGATATTAATTGGATTAGTTTTATGTTATTTCCTACTAACAATAAAGTAGTTAGTAGCTAACATATATTATTGAACAAAGGAAACAAAGGTCAAATTTGTTCATCCTCATTTTGGATCAACTTGCCTATAATAAGAAGGGTATATGTATAAGACAATGTTCAATAATATTGTTGTCATTTGCAACTATATTTTATATCATACTCATAACCAAAAAGAGGTAAAGAATCCTTACTATATTCCAGATATGGAGATATGGAGTTTAATGGGTTTGATCTCAACAGTTATAATGTGTGCTCATAATTTAATTCCAATACTCAAGTCATCAATAGGTTGAAGGCCTTTATAGGTGAATTGAAGATGAAGACATGATTTTCCCACACAAGTTATGAATCGGCTCAAAGAGTTTATTTGTAAATTGAAGCAGAAGACATGATTTTCCCACACATGCATACCAAGAAAGGTTGTAAAAATGTTATAATTTCAATTCTTCACTAAAAAAATAAAAATCAAAACAACATTAACCCTTGTTGTGGTTGTTGAAAATGATGGAGACATTAGATGTAGCAAGGGCTACATGGACCCTTGATTTTGTGACAACGCTCCAATTAGGATGACCAAGCTTGGATTAAGAAGAACAATTGACCTAATCTCTTTCCCACTCGATGGCAGATGAATATTTGAATATTTTTCATACTTAATTTTGTAGAAGAATATTTTTTGTATTTGATTTTGTAGGCTTCGTCATCAGAAGACCTCAATTGAATGGCTTGACCATCAAGACCTATCAATGTCTCCTTACAAGGACTTCTATGCTCCTTTACCCATTAAAATAGCTCTTGTGCTCCTCTGCTCACAATATTTTTACCCACAAGGAATCTTGCTCTCCTATCCTCAGCATAATATTTTTCCCAATAATAAAAAGTGCCACTATTCACTACGCTCCCACATCCATCTATAACAATATCTAATTCCATCCTTCACATCCTTTTCAATAAAAACTCGTGCATTTAAGTCATCTACCGTAGGAGGAACAAATGTTTATAACATGGCACACTGTATTTGCATCAAAATATTTCCCAAAGAAAAACAAGGCAAGGTGGGAATCCTACCTTTTTTCTAATTAAATGTGGACTGTCCCATTGGCATAAATTCAGAAACCATGGTGTAGAACATAACATGAAAACAAATTTATTATACATGGTGTAGAACATAACATGAAAACAAATTTATTACACAATAATTTCCAGCTTTTAAGAACAGGGCACAATTGATCTAATCATCTGGTAAAAAATTTGAAAACTCCTAGTCTAAAAAAACCCACAAAATAAATCATAAATTTTAGTAAGATTATGAAAAATTGCAGCAGAAATTTTTGAAAATCTGGGTTACAACTATTAAACTTCAGGATGGAAAATGATGCAAACAAAAAAAATGATTACTAAAACTCTCTATAGCAATAATAAAGGCATGAGAATCCAACTTCCCATATCCATTGGCTTTCATGGACAAATAAACTGGGTGATGTAGTGTGGTCCCAAGCAAAGAAACCCCATTTACTTAGCATCCTATAACACCATGCCTGGATTGTTTAATTCTTATTTTAACTC
>APFE030941118.1:138180-246622 GCA_000404065.3 Pinus taeda
AAATCCAGATTTAAGATAAATCTAAATTAATGTATTAATAAATTAAGACCTTAATTATCAATTAATATCATTTTATATGTTCTTAACAAGTTTATCTTTCATATAAATTGCATCTATTAGATTGTAATGAAATTCACAATATTTAAAAGTTTAAATATTGTTCATATTTTCACTATAACATATTAAAAGTATAATGTTTCATATTGATACGTAAGTTACATACTGTAATTTTTCAGAATTACTCTACGGAATATTTTTATACAACTTCCAAACCTCTTTTATTCCATTGATCTTGTCAAATCCATGAATACCACTATAATTAAAACGTTCCACCTCCTTTCAGGGTTTATAAATTTAGCATACAAATAGTATGGCCAAGTTTTTACAATATTTACTTACCTTGACGTTATTTCTAATATTTAATTAACCACATGAATGAGGATGAAGATTACTATTTAATATATAAAAAACCACCTTGATGGACCTTCAACAAAAATTGCTATGTTGGATGCTGCATCTCAGGATATAGTAACGCCCCGGCAAACGTGATATTTGAGTTTGTTGGCTCCCAAATTTCCAGAAAGGCAACGCGGGTAGGAATTGCAATAATCTTCAGAGAAAAGAGACACTGAGTCGACGTTATCTCACACTCTTAACTCTCCTCTTTTCTCCAAAATCATCCAATTCCATCTCCACGTTGCCTTTCTGGAATGGTTTGAAAGCCGAAAAACTCAACTACGACGTTTGCGAGGATTTCTAAAATCCCTTAAGGCCAAAACACTCAACGGTTTTTTTAGATACAGCATGCAACATAGAAAATTTTTGAATGTCGATCAAGCTTTCGTAGCATGTTTTGATTATCACATTACAGACAATATACCTCTCTGTGATTTAAAGTTCGCCCATTATCACCATCACATTCCCCATTCCACTTTGTAAACCCAACAACTCGCACATAGATTATTTAAATTTCAGATTCATTTAAACTTCAGTTCTATCAAATTTTGAGCGTAAAAGGTAAGCTTTACAGCTCCAGAGATCTGATTCATCCGCCATTTGATAGATCCTGAAGTTCAAATAGATGTAGGCAGGTTTATTTTCAAATAGCTTCAGCCTTGATCAATATTTAAGATCTATCTTGGCTGGATTATCTTCAATTAGGTGAATTAAGAGTACTAATACTGAGGAAATTAAAATACCATTCTACATCTATCTTAACTCCAGATCTACCCAAATGCAAAGAGGGATCAAATCTCTTTTCAGAGGTTAGTATCTCAATAGATTTGATCTTTCTCGACCCTTGGTCCTGGGTAGATCTGTGGTTTAAATTGATTTAGGATCATTTGATTTCCCCCTTTAAATAGGTTATTTTCCACATGAATACCATGGGTCAATACTATGAGTTATCAATACCATGGGTTCTCAATACATGAGTCATTTTTATTTTTATTTTTATTATTATTTTATTTTATTTTATAGGGTTATTTTTTTATTTTTATTTTATTTTGACCAAGTTAAAATGTTTACATTACATTAATCTTTGTGTCAAGCCACGCTCTACAACCCAGTATGGGGTAGATCTCAAAGGTAAACATTTAACATGTTAACGTGCCATGTTTAACATTTTTTATCCAATGCCTGTCCTATTTAAAAAATCAATCTAATTATTATTATTATTATGTATAAACACAATATAAATTTAAAATATAAAGAGGTTTACGAACATTCAAAAAGAGATATGGTAAATAAATATAAATATAAATAAATCAGAGATATCATGAATAAATAGGATATCCTGAATAAATAGAACCTCTTTTTATACATACTCAAGAGGTATGGTAACTAAATAAAAATATAAATAAACTAGAGGTATGGTAAATAAATAAAAACATATTTATATTTCTCCATAAACCCCATTCTATATTTAGGGAAAACTCAGAAAATGGTTTTTATTTAGGTGAAGTGTATGGGCCAAAAACACGGACAAATTATTTTATATATCATGATTATTAATATTATTATATTCATATTAATTATTTTATAATATTAATATTGTTAATTTACAACTTATGGATTATACAATATTAATTTGTTATATTTACATATATATTATTATATCATGATCTATAGTAACTTTAGATATATATGGCAGGGAAGAACAAAGACATAGAGTGATAGAGGTGGGGAGAGAAGGGACAGATGTAGATAAACTAAAGGAGAGGAGAGAGGAGGAATGAAGAGAGAGAGAGGGAGAGGAGTGAGGGAGGTAGAGAAGCGTAAGAGTGGGAGAGAGATACACAAGCAGAGAGAAGGAGTGAGGGAGGGAGATAGTGAGAGGATTGGAGGGCAGAGAGAGAGAGAGATGGGGGAAAAGAGAGGGAGGTAGGAGAGAAAGGGTGAGAGACGAAGGATGAGAGAGAGGAGGAAAGAGGGAGGGATAAAGAGATGGAGTTGGATGGGGAGAGAGGGAGGGAGGAAGAAAGACTGAGAGAGTGAGAAGTGGAGAGAGAGAGGAGTGACAAGTGAGAGATAGAGAGAGCGTGTGTATGTTTAGGGGTGAGATAAAGAGACAAAGAAGGAGAGATGGAGAGAGGGAGAGAGAACGAGAGAGGGAGGGAAGAAGAAACACTGAGAGAGTGAGAAGTGGAGAGAGAGAGGAGTGACAAGGGAGAGATAGAGAGAGTGTGTGTATGTTTAGGGGTGAGATAAAGAGACAAAGAAGGAGAGATGGAGAGAAGGAGAGAGAATGAGAGAGGGAGGGATATAGTAACATAGTTGGAGAGCATGTGTGTGTGTGATGGGGGAAGAGAGAGGATTGGAGGGCAAAGAGAGAGAGAGAGTGGATTGGAAGGAAGAGACAAAGAGAGATAGGGGAAGAGAGGGAGGTAGGAGAGAAATGGGGAGAGAGAAAGGATGAGAGACAGGACTTGAGAGAGAGGAGAAGAGTGATGGGGTAAGAGAGAGGATATGAGGGAAGAGAGAGAGAGAGAGAGATGGGGGAAGAGAGAGGGAGGTAGGAAAGAAAGGGAGAGAGAGGGAGGGGGAGAGGAAGAGAGAGGGAGGGATAGAGAAATGGAGTTGGAGGGGAAGAGAGGGATGGAAGAGGAAAGACATAGAGAGTGAGAAGTGGAGAGATAGGGAGTGACAAGGGATATATGGAGAGAGTGTGTATGTTTTGGGGTGAGATAAAGAGACAAAGAAGGAGAGATGGAGAGAATGGTGGAGAGAAGGAGAGAGGGACATATATATTAACAAAGTTGGAGAGAGAGAGAGGGAGTGATAAAGAACATGGAGAGAGAGGGAGAGAGAAAAACATGAGGGAAGAGAGAGCGAGAGAGAGAGAGAGAGAGAGGGGAAGGGGGGGGAATGAGGGAGGGATAGATAGATTGGAGAAAGAGAGTGTATGTTTTGGGGATGATTATAGAGAACAAAGGGAGATGAGAGATATAGATGGAAGGTAAAGAGACGAGAGGGAGGAGGATAGAAGAGGTTGATAGATTATGGAGTGATAGTGTGTGTGTGTTTCGAGGGGTGAGATAGACGAGACAAGAAGGATAGATGGAGGGAGGATACATATATATATATATATATTATATATATATATATTATAAATATAATATATTATATATATATATATTATTATATAGAGAGAGAGAGGAGGATGAGAGAGAGAGAGAGCAATATTTCTTGCACTAGTTGCATTGATTTCAAATTAGAGGGCGATTTATAATCCTATTCGATTGCTTGCACTAGATGCATTGATTTTAATGTAGATGCTAATTTCTAATTATATTTGATTAGTTGAACTAGATGCATTTATTTCAATGTTGATGATTTCTAATCCTATTTGATTGCTTGCACTAAATACATTGATTTAAGTGTAGATGGTGATTTCTAATCCTATTTGATTGCTTGCACTAAATGCATTGATTTAAATGTAGATGTTGATTTCTAATCATATTTGATTTCTTGCACTAAATGCATTAATTTCAATGTATATGATTTCTAATCCTATTTGATTGCTTGCACTAAATGCATTGATTTCAATGTAGATGGTGATTTCTAATATTATTTGATTGCTTGCACTACATGCATTGATTTTAGTGTAGATGTTGGTTTCTAATACTATTTTCTTACTTGTACTAGATGCATTGATTTGAGTGTAGATGTTGGTTTCTAATCCTATTTGACTACTTGCTTTAGATGCATTGATATCAGTGTAAATATTGTTTTCTAATATTATTTGATTGCTTGCATTAGTTGCATTGATTTCAGTGTATATGTCGATTTTTGATTTGATGTAATTGTATGTATGATGGGGCATTAATTTTAAAGTGATTGGATTAACATTATTCATTGATTTCAGTGTAAGCACAAAAAATTATTGACAATGTACATTTATTTTTGTGTTATAGTAATTCAACCTATTAACATTGGAGAGCAAGAGACACAAGATATGATGTTTACTACAACAACTTGAGTTAAAGATTTAAATGGTTTATGATTTCAACTCTCCTTTTCATATAATCGATATGAAAATATGACAAAAGTAACAAGGGTAACAATAAGAATAGTAGAAGTAAATAGTTTGAGATTAATCACAATGAAGACTATTTGTAATTGACTACATTCTTATTATTCACATTTTCTGTCATTCAACAATATTACATTGTCAGGTTGCGTTCAAAATTTTTATTTCATCGTTTTTCATCATTAAAGTTATTAACAATATTTGTCATCTCAACAAACTAAGGTAAGTAAGAAATTTTAAAATTAAAATGATCAGATTAATCTTAGAATATTTAAAATTATTGTATTAATATTAGATGTATTTACATATTATTGATCAAATTAATCATATGTTCGATAGATTTTCCCTAACCGCACACGACTGAAACTAGCCTAGATCCATCTTAACTCCAGATCTATCAAGCACGAAGAGGGATCAAATCTCTCAAGATGCAAACCTTTCCTCAAGTATTGCACTCAAAAAAGATGTTTGCACCTCGATATATTTGATCCCTCTCGATGCTTGATAGATCCAAAGTTAAGATGGATCTAGGTGTGTTTAATTTAATTTGATTTTTATTTTTATATAATTTGACTTAGTCAAAATGTTAATTAGAAGATTACCTCTACATACTAGGGTTGGCACCTATCAACACAAATGTATAGCAAGTTTATTCTTAGGCATTAAAAAATTGTTAAAAGAGTGGTTTTCCTACCTCTAGTCTATAAACAATTTCACTGCAAAACAAGATTTCTTAGTTTGTCTATCCTTCCTAGAAATATTTTTTCAAACCATTTTTCCAATAAAAGTAAGAACAATGATTTATCTATATAATTTTTTAAAATAACATTCCTCTTTGGAGAGAGAAAATTAATTGGAATTTTATGCCTTTAAATAGGCTACATTAGAGAAGAACACCATGTGAAAAACCATCGGTAATTTGATCGATTCAAAATGTTTAAATAACATAACATAACATAAAAATAACATAACAATAATAGAACATATCAAGATATTACAACATGTTTCCCATATGGGTTGAAGAGTGCCTCTAAGAACAATGATAATAGGTCAAAACCCATATCTCTCAAAGGAATGAAATGAAGGGACAAAGGAATGGCTAATGACGCACCTGATCTTGGTGCAGGTGACACCGAGGAGAACAAGAATGTAGTACTGTATGGTAAAGTAGATTTTCCCCACCACATGGAGGCAGTGGTGGTAGAGGAGGAGGCCGTATTTGGGGTGTGGTGCCATTTTCTATGCTTCCGACCGAAAGGATCACACATTTGACCTCGTGCTTCTGAACAAACAAGAATGCAGTCTCATTATTCAAGCAAGGCAAGGCATGGAATCCTGAGTGGGCATCCATGGTTGCCTCTTTGTTATACATGTCAGAGAATTCTTGGTAAGCCATTCATAACAACCCTTTGTGACTATTTACTTTCCACTATGTTTCCCTTATTACTTTTAGTGATTTCTCCAACATTGGGGGGTCATCATTCTTAAAGGAGTCTATACAACTGTTGAACATGATTTTGGAATTTATAAAGAAGTTGTTTCCATTTGTGCACATGAGGTCATGAGGTCGAATCTCCCCAAGCAACCTTTCTCTTATTTTCCCCTTGTGGACAAACAAAGAAGGGAGGAAACACACTTTGATGTTATGAACTAGAAATTTTATAATTATTCAGGAGAGGAGTATGATATAGACAATTTATCATCTTCACCTCCATTACATGCACTACAACGAAACCCTATCATTAACATCCATTTTTTCTTCCTTTTTTGTGTTATTTGTGTCCATTTATCAAATATGGTGCAAAACTTGATGCAAAATTTGCACTGAGTTTTGCACCAAGTCTTACACCAAGTTTAGAACTATGTATTGTAATAGGTTTTGCACCAAGTTTTATGCCAGGTTTTATGCCAAGCTTTGTGCCATCCTGTGCACCATGTTTTGCATTTACATTTGGAATCTAATTTTGTTTCACCTATTTTTAGATCATTTGTTCCATCCACTTTTTGCGCCCACACTTGCATCAAATTTTGCATCTTCTATTGCATCCTCTTTTGCATCCTTTTTTAAATCCTTTTTTGCATCCTTTTTTGCATCATTTTTTGCATTCCCTTTGCACCAAGTTTTGCATCAAGGTTTGTATTTAGTTTTTAATCTAATTTTGCATCTACTTTTGTTGCGTCCACTTTTGCATCTTGTTTTGCATCCTTATTTACATCCTCTTTTGCATCTATTATTGTGTCCACTATTACATCCAATTTTCTTGTGCCATAATTGCACCTAGTTTGGCACCTCCCTTGGCACCGATTTTTTCTTCTAATTTTTCATCCACGATTTCATCCTCATATACATCTAGGTTTTCATCGATTTTTACATCTATTTTTGCATCCCTGTTTGTATCCACTTTTGTGTCAGGATTTTCATTAAGTTTTGTGTCTCATTTTGTATCTACTTTTGCATCGAATGTTGTTGCATCAACTTGTGCATCCTATTTTGCATCCATTGTTGCACCCATCTTTACACCCACTTTTGCATCCCTTTTTTCATCTTCGTTTGCAGCTTCATTTGCTTATTTTTTTCTTTTATCATTACATCCACTTTTGTTGTGCCACAATTTGGGCCATGTTTTTCACTTTCTGTTGTACCCATGTTTGCTTCCAATTTTTCATCCATGTTCGCATCCTCTTTTGAATCCAATATTTGCATCAAATATTGCATCTCTTTTTGTATCCACTTTTATGTTGGGTTCACGCATTGGGTTTTGCATCTCATTTTGTATCTTCTTTTGCATATACTTCCATTGCATCCATATTTTGCATCCAATTTTGTTTCTCTTGTTGCACCCATGTTTGCATCCAATTTTACATCCCTTATTGCATCTTGTCTTGCATCTAAGTTTGCATCTTTTTTTGTGTTTATTGTTACATCCGCTTTTGTTGCACTACAATTTGTGCCATACCTTGTGCCTACCATTGAAACCCACATTTGCTTCCACTTTTGCATCGACATTTGCATCATGTTTTTGGTCCAAGTTGGCATTAAATATTGTTTATGTTTTTTGCATCTCATTTTCAATCTACTTTTACATCCACTTTTCAGGCATCCACTTTTTACATCTAATTTTTTGTCCATTGTTGCACCCATGCTTGTTCCATGTTCACATCCCTTTTTGCATCCAAGTTTGCCTCCTTTTTCCATTCAAGTTTGTGTCATTTTTTGTGTCCGTTGTTTCATCCACATTTGTTTCACCATAATTCATGCTAAATTTTATGCCTACTATTGCACCCATGTTTGCTTCCACTTTTGCATCCATGTTTGCATCCTATTTTGTGTTCAAGTTTGCATTAACTATTTCATCTATTTTTCCATCCACTTTTGTGTCAATTTTTCTGTCTTGTTTTGCACCTACTTATGTTGCATCCACTTTTCATCCAATTTTACATCTATTGTTGCCCCCATTTTTTTTTTTCACTTTTGCATCCCTTCCAACACTCATCATATTTTCTACATTGATGACATTGACAATTATGAACAACTAATGACAATGTCAATAATTCTGACGATGATGATAATGAAGATGATGACGATGACATGAATTGTGATTATGATGATAATAACAATGATGATAAAAACAATGGTGGTTACAATGACAATGACGATGATGATGACAACGATTGTAATTATGACAATGCTAACGACCTTGGCCAATCTTCCCAATTTTTAAATGTTATCATTGTCATAATCATAATCATTATCTTTGGCGTCATCATCCAAGTCATCAACATCTGATCATCATTATCATTCTCATAATACAAAATATTTTATTTTATTAATTTCATTACAAATAGTTAAACACTATTGAGGTTTATTTTTTAAGATAATCATCACTAAAAGTTGGGTAAGAAAAGTGTCACATAACATTCCTCCAAGAGGAATAGCAGATATGAGATCTACATTGGAGGCTTTAGGTGATTTCCTTCCCTTGTTTCATCCATTTTTATCATCCTTAAGCCCTCACAAAATTCATAATTAATCAACAGAGAATTTCAATATCTAAATTTTGAACGTACAAAAAATTGATTTGTTTCCAACCCATTTTTTCACAGTTGAACATCATGCATCATTGAGTGCATCCATGATGCTTCCTATGGGATGGGACCTAGGTATGAACATCTTGAGAAACATACAGGAAACTAGTGTACTAAGGCTTGGTTGTACCAACATATAGCAAAACAATTTTCATCTCAATTTGGGAATGATAGAATGGAAATTGTTTTTTTCCCACTATTGACATTTGTCTTAGCCTTCGCAACTAACACAAAAACATCCTCACATGTTAGCTAAATAATAATGAGTAGAGGAGTTGAACTCAGAAAATGCATAGAGAATAGAATAAATAAAGAAATCAATTAGGAGACTTCATATGAATCCAAGGAACTTTGAGGCATGAAATAACAGTGTTCTTAACATTATACTAGAATTTATCCATTTGTGTAGCTATAACATTAGGCTATGTCATATATGTAGTGGATACAGAAACTAGGGCTAACAAGTTTCTCATGATCCATGAAGCTACCAATGATCATGTTTGAGGCATTAACATTTAGTTCTTGCTTGGTATGGTGTATAACATACCCCAACATCTTATAGTTGACCCATACACAAAAGTTGAGGCCACTCTGTGATTGAAAATAATGTTATTAGGATTATGGTTTTATATAATTGAGAAACTTGGTAAAATCCCTAGAGGTGACTTTTCACATTGGAGAAACAACTTACCTTTCATCACTAACTTGCATCATGACCCTTACAATGCATATACATGTCCTAATGGAGTACGCATGACTACCAATAAACCATCAAAACCTAGATTAAAGCACTTGCAATAAATTTATCTAAGTCTTAAGAAAACCCAAAGGCATCAATCCCAACTTCCAAAGTTATTTATAGTGATGCCATGGTTTCACCCAGAATATGCATGTAAATTTATACATACGAAAAAAAAATAGTATTTTACCCCATTCTCATAACGGAACCTTGAGAACTGGGTTGACATAATAACTTCCCCATTTGACATAGTAACTTCCCAATTAGTGGTATAGTTAAGTCATCTTAGCTAAATTGGGGACTCGACACTAGATGCGATCGGTATCTAGTCAGGGATTTACAGGATCGGTTTAGTTAGGACTTATTTTAGAATACGTGAATTGTTGCAGGTTGAACCAAAGGTCATGGAGAGGGATAAATATTGTAATATGTTGTAAAGAGAGGGGGTCATGCCGAAGGGGCACTCACCTGAATATTGGTTTTTTCACTTTGTAAAGAGAGGGGGTCATGCTGAAGGGCTCAAATTTTGGTGTTTTCACATTATAAAGAGGGGTGATCACACTAGAGGTCCATCCTACCAAATTTTGGTGTTGTGATATAAATTTTGGTGTTTACACTTGTTTAATAATAAAGAAGGTTGCAAGTTGTTTCATGCAAAAAAAATGATGTTTGTTTTAACTGTTGAAATATTAAAGAAGATGATGAATGTGGCAATACTTTACATGGTTTTATAGTGTTGTTATGATATTCCTCTAAATAAAAAATATAGATTGTTAATAACAAGTATCGTATTATGAGACATAGTCCAAGTGAAGTAACTTTGTTCTAGTATTAATCGGCTGTGAATCATGTTCATGTCACACACTCAATGATCATAGTGCACCAAATATGTCATGTAACTATGTGTAACCTCTAGGGTCATGACAAGTGGGCAACCAAGCAGGCAAAACAACAGATAGACACAAAAATAATCACAACTTAACATTTTTTGCACGAGCTCATGTGTGTGGACTGGAGACAAATGGTAATTTGGTGTTTGTGGGACACGTGCACACATAATAAAATTTTATGTTTTGAGTGAATGCTTGCACATAACAAAATTTGGTGTTTCCACATCATGCCTGCACAAAACGAGGAGGTAAGGCACATGGGAGTGTTGGGAAATAAGGCAGGACAAACAATGGATAGGGATAAGGCTAGTAACAACTTAAAAATTATTTGGCATGATCTCTTGTGAATGAGAAAGCATCATCACAATTTTGGTGTTTCCGCAATGCACCTACATGGGAAAGAAAGCATTGTTTCCATGACATGCCTCCACGAAACAATGAGTCAAGACACAAGGAAGTACTAGACAACAAGGCATGTTGAATGAAAAATAGGCACAAGGTCGGTTGCAGCTTATAATTTTTAGCATTCCTTCATGTGCATGACTAAGAAATGGAACAAAATTTAGAGTTCTATATCCCTACGCACACAAAACAAAATATGGTGTTTTTGAGGCACATGCACGTGGGACAAAATTTGGTGTATACATGATGTTCACATACATGGAATGATATTTGGTGTTTCCAAGGTGTGCCTGTACAAAATGAAATTTGGTGTTCTTGAGGAGAGGCTACATGGAACACAATTTGGTGTTTTCATGTCACACTGCAAGGAACAAAATTTGGTGTTTCCACAACATGCCCACATGAAACAAAGGTGTAAGGCACAAGGGAGAACTAGACAACATGGTGTGTAGAATAATGGATAGGCATAGGGTTGGTCACAACTTAGCATTTTTGGCACAACCTAACATCAACACCAAATCTGGTGTTTCCACGGTGCACCTGCATGGAATGAAATTTGGTGTCTCAACAACACTCCTGTGTGAAATGAGGAGGTAAGTCACAATGAAGGTTTCTTCTTGGCATACCTATCCTATGTATTTGTGGTTCAATGGATAGAGAAGAGGTCCCTATTTCCTTCACATTCTCCCTACATGGAAACTTCTTTACAACACTAATTGCCCCATTCCCAGTTAACCTCCTATTTAATAAAATGTGGAATAACTTGTTAAGAGTTTTGTTAAAACAACAATTTTAGACTTCTATGTGAATCCATCTTCAGGGGAGCGCAAGTTATTCTTCAGAAGATTGGTGTGGGTTAAGCTCCTATTTCCCATGTTTCATCCTCTGACTGTGCAAATCCATCACACTTTGAGCCCCCTTGCAATTTTTCTACCTCACTTATATGAATCTAGTTTGGAAGTTGTCCAATATGACAAATGGCTAGTCGGGATGGTAGAACGTCAATTGTGATTCTACCTCTGACACCCTACAACTAGCTCATATGTAATTACAACTGTGGTTGTAGCATGCTCATAGCACACATCCCAATAACCCACTTGATTGACTGAATTATTAATAGTTTCTCTTTCCACCATGTCATCATGTAGTGATTTTCACTGCTTCCGGTGGCTTTTCATGTCGAAATATGAAGTATGTTAACTTCTTCCCACCTCGCAACCTATATTTTTATTTCCCCATGCTAGCAACCCCTTGTAAATTTCTTGTAACTATCCTCACATTATTTGTTAGCTTCTTTAAGTGGTTGACCTTTGGTGGCTCCTCTTGTGTGAGAGTTCTTAATTGTCTACTAGTTATAGTGGTTGGCCATTTACCATCACCCTGTCAAGTCCGATGGCCCTATCTCCTCTCCTCAAACCTACTTTGATGGGGGATCTCGCCGGGCATTATGTCTATATGTCTCTCCTTTTTTTCTTTTTTCTTTTTCTTTTTCACTACCTCAGTGCTATATCAATTTCACTCGGCCAAAACTTGGCCTAGCCAACAATCTCAACTATCACTTCCATATGAATCAAGTAACATTTATCCCATAAAATTTCTCTTCCCACTTGCTTGATTTCCACTTGAATCAAGTGATGAGTAATTTCATGATATATTTGAGCAAATCTCTCTACCATATACTCGATGTGAGAGCCACCCTGTTCTCTAAAATAGGTCGCACCTCTCCTGCTTTTTTCTCATTGATGAGGCATGGTGATTACGCTACAAAATAGTTTGGAGCTAGAGTACAAAATTAGGCTACAATGCCACGATGATCTATGAAGATTATGGAACTTGATTGTGGTGATGAAATATATAAAAATTCAAATTCTTGCCCACGAAAAAGCTAGGTATTTATGTGGTTGGAAGTGAACAAGAAAACCATTACGTGAATAGATATTAGTACAAAAATAGTAATAAATATTTTTAACAAATTTTGTAATGGTGAATATTTATAGGATTTCCTATTTCTAAGTTACCATATTTAGAACATTATCAATAAAATATTGGAATTCAATTGTGATTATTGAGTATCACACAAGGAGTCTCTTTTTGTTAACAAAGTCCTCAATAATCCTATTTAAACTTAATGTACCATAAGCATGTGAAACAAGTGGTTTTTAATTCAATTTTGGAAAAAAGAATGAGAATTTTTTATTGGAAAAAAAATGTAGTATCTATATCTCTATTAAACAAATAAAATAGACACACATTCTCCCACTTATCCACTTGTCTATCAATATTTTAACATGACAAAATTATAACTCATAGGCATCCCAGTGCATTAATGAAAACTTTATACCTTCATTGACCATATGGAACCTCATTGACCATTGTTGACTAATATCTACCATTGTTAAATCACTACCCTTTTACCATTATCTAGACCGTGAATTCCCTCTAATCTTATAAGGTCAAGCCGCAAAACCCTAACCCACACCACTAAACTAAAACTCCCCAATCAATAATCCCTAACACATTTAACACATTGATGCTTAACAAACTGACTCCTTATCCTTGATATATGTTACATAGAAAACCCCTAACCTTGAAATATAGTTTGACCACCATAATTAATCAACCCTAATCACCTTATCCCTATGTTAACCGTTAGCCAACTAGCCTTGTAACCATTAATGTAGTACACCTAACTTGTCTCATGGGTTTAGTTTAAGTGGTTGTGAAAATGGTTTGTTTTCCCCTCTACCTAAGATTTATTCTTGAAGAGGGACATGTTGTCACTACTATGATAAGGCTTGAAATGTAGGAACTAGCACTACCTTCATCTCCATATGTCGATGTCATTAATAAATTATTAGTATATCTAACTTGCTATTTTTGGATATGCTCTTAGTATTATAGAGGTACATAGAAGATTTAATCAAGTGACTTACACAGATTATTCCAACTCATTATTGATGCACCATGATTTAAAAAAAAAATACAGAACATTTAACTTGAAAGCCATCTATCCACTAACACACTAATACAACTCCATTATAAAAGACTCTAACAAAATAATCCCTTACCATAAAAAATATCCAATCTTAAATTTATGTTTCTTATACAACAATTATTACACCATCCATTTCCATGTACGCCACACATTATAACCAAAAAAACCCTACTTCCTAATCAAGACATTAAATATTTCCCAAATAAAATCACCAAAGCAATAACCAACCAATACCTAATAGGGAACACATATATTTTCACATTATGTAAGGGAGAGGAATTTCCCGCTTCCACTGGCCACTGTGAGATCCAAACAAACCAGTTTGATTCAACACATGCAGGTCTAGGTTTGGGTTTGGACAACCCAATGGAATCCTAAAACATCAATTCCAAGTTCAATCAACAGAAACTTTTCAAATTCACGGAATTTCTCCAGCCTGATGTTTTCTTGGATTCATATTTTGAAGCTTTTTTGGATTCTTCTCCAGTTGATCTTCCATATTTCATGAGAAATGTGAGTATTCATCTGGCTTTAACTTTTTTATCAACAAATTTTAATTGTATTAAATTTAAAGCATTTCAAGTTCTTCTCTTTTGACAATGTGTGCAAATCATGGTTCTTTTTCAGCTTAATTTTTTTTGGATGTTACAAGCTCTTATAACAATTAAATATTAGGGTTATTATTTGGTATATGGAGAAGAAAGAGCTATAGATCATGTGTCTAAGAACATATATTGTTGATAGGAAGGGATTATTTAATTTTCTTTGACATCTCTTCCAACAATGAATTTTGTGGTGAAAAAAACAATTAGGTTTCACTTGAGGGCTCATTCTTTGAATTTCATTATCCTTGAACCTTGTGATACTACTCTTAAACAAAAGGATAGTTCAAATGCAAGTAGGATAAACCATTGAATAATGGTATATTTGGTGAGGACATTAATGGAGCCAATGATAATTATCTGGATGAAGAACAATTATAGAAAAATGAAGAATATGATTGTCCTATCAACTCTCTAGATTGGAAAACCCTTTAGCTTATAGTTTGGACAGAGAAAGCTTGAAGTTTGCTTCGTGGACTTCAATGATTGCCCTATCTTTTATAACCACCATGATGCCATCTTTGATAAAGAATTGATAGGTAAAGGAACATTTATTATTGTTTGCAATTAGTTTCTACATCCAGAAAGGAGACATCTAATTGAGATAAATGTTTATGAGAAATTGGGTCACTAGTAATCTTGTCTCCTTAATAATTTTCCATAGAATCAGTCATGTGATCAATTGGGAATTTAACGAGACTTTTCCATTTAAATTAGTAATTGTTATGGTCACTATAGAGGGTTTGGAAATGTAATCTGCTAAAGATCTACCTAAGGGACATTAATTGTATTAGGTATGATGCATGATTGCAACCAAAACAAGGAGGAAGAAAATGAACATGGAAGGAATGTAGTGTGCATACATTACATTTACAATTCATGGCTTATACTTTCGCTTGTGAAAAGATGACATAACAATATTTAATTCATATTTAGTAACCTCCTCATGTATCCACATGTGATCCCTTTCAATAACTAATCCGTAAGTGAGGGACTTATAGCCGACTCTCTTCATCAACATGGATAATTTGTGGAAACTAAACTCTAATATTTGTTCTTATTCTTGTACAAAGATGTTGATATTCAAAATGGCCACAAGGCCTCTATCTTCCACATATATTGCACACATCACTGAGGACTATGTTTTCAGTGAAACTCCTCTGCATGTGGATATCCAACTAAATTGAATCACTCCAAATGAAAAAAATTGAGACACCATCATGATTCATTGTGTGTTCAGTTATTATTGTATAATGCTTGGTTTTGAATCCAATGCAAATACATGGCATAGCTACTATCATTGGAAATTAAACCCAATACTATATATTTTTATACATGCAATACTCATCTATGTAATGTCTTCTGCTCACTCCATATGGCACTCAAGATTCAATTCTTGACTTGTTACATAAACCAATTCCTCACCATATCACTCCACCAACAAAGCTCTGAATCAATATAGTTGTAGCTTCAACTAATGCATTGGATTGATGGTTTGTTTAACTCCTAAATGCACTTAAAGAGGGATAATCTAGATGCAAGTTGTGTTGGAATCCCACGTAAGTGAAATACAGGCATGAAAATTCAAAATACTCTATAATTTCCTATGAAACGGAAGGAGTGTTTTATCTTAGGGTTATTGTTTGTTGCAAGTGGGAATTCCCTTACATGTTGAAGCATTATTCATAATGCCTGCCTTGCCTACCAATATGCATTGTAGGCCTATTTTCATTTTCACAGAGTATCACATTTGCTAGGGATGAAAATTTGAAGAAAATGAAAACAATCTTATAGTCCCAAACCAAGGGAGAGTGGAAGAAAATGAATCTCTCATTATCCCCTGATTAAATATAGAACACAAAAATTGAGATAATCTTATCATTCGTATCTAGGTTAATTAATTTTCCCTATCTGGGTTGATTAAACTAGTACATATTGTGTTATATCTTTATGTAACCTTGGATGTTCTTGCAAATACTTTGCTTTTAGTGTTCTATCTGGAATCAACATGATTATAGTATATTTTTAGGCTTATCTTAAAACATTTCAGCTAACTTTTAATAATCTTCATGTTCTAGTTACTTTGGTCACTTATAGATTTGTGGACCACATGTATTCTTCATTTGAACCATTTGGACTTATAAGGCCATTGAGCTTGTTTTATTGTATTAAAACCTTGGCCTGCCTTTATAAGAGACAATAGCAAATATAAAATAGTTGTTGTTTATAAGGATATTTCTCACTTTGTCATAAACAATTCTGATTGGAAAAGTAAGTGCATCGAATTTCAGTTGACTGTAGTGGTCTAATGGACTATGACTAAGTCTACTCAATTGTTAAATTTGAATCACAGACCACTCTCTGAATAACATTATTAGGCTTAGTATTGGTGAGTTCACAATCATTGATACAGGTTTCCTCTCTGGATCAGACGCTGACTAAATATTGTTTTGCCTCCAGCTTTCTGCTCATGGTTTAGCTAACTTGCTCTCTTCATTGTGGCATAGATTGTACTATGTCTTCCCAAGGTTGTAATTCACTTTCGAGGGCCTACCCGTTTTAGGCCAACCCCAATTTTATTTTTTACTATGTCATTTGTTTTTTTCTCTTTTGGAGAGATGCCCTAGGAACTATATTCTTTGTCATCATTTATTTATTATTTGAGTCCCATTGATCCGTTTTGGTCATTAGTGGATACAAATGCAATTTATATTTCTAAATGTCTTGATTTTGTTTGGAACATGTCAATTTATACTTGTGTTGAGATAATTCTTTAGTGATAGGGCTCATTGTATTCATTATATACCAATGTAATAGATTAATTCCTCTGCACAACCTTACAAGCAAATACTAACTTGTCACTGTTTTCAAGAATCTTGTCTCAAACCGCAGTATACCTATGTCGAACTGCTACAGATGTCCCATCGTATATTATTAAATTCAATTCCTTACATTCATGATAATTCCCATACAACCATCATCCCCCTTATTTATAATATAAGAATTATCACATGTTGGCAACATTCTTACATCGAGACACTAGTATCATAAACCAGAATAGGAGAATATAGTACTCACTTCACACTACCATATTATAACAAAAAATCATTTTCTAGGTGTCTAAAAGTAGTGGAGAGTTATGCTTGGTATTGATGTTATGAGATTTGGCAAGGACTTGCAAGTCTTACCAAGTCTCTCCCTAAACCTTATGCTCAGTTAAAATCTCAAAGACTCTTGGAAGCTTTATTGAAACTCACCAATACTTTCTCTAAACTGATAAGTTCAATCCCTGGTAGTCAAATGAATCATAAGATAAAATTATCAAGGTTTTCATTTCCTTTATATTTATCTTTTAACCCTTTTACTTAAATTCAGAAAGATAAGTTTTCCTATATATTTCTCTTTTTACCATTTTACTTAAATTTGTATATTATCATTAATAATTCTAGGATGTTTGACTAGGGTTCCAACCTTGTTTCATATCATGAATAAAATAGAACCACGTCCCTTCAATGGACATAATAGTTTTCGGGATTCCATCATTTCAAGAGGGAACTTTGTGATGTCGTGATTTTCATAACCTTTTATCAGAATGAAAACATTTTAGAACTTGGAATGGCAAACCTAATCGTTGATATGAACTTAAAAAAGAACGCAATAGTTTGCAGATATAATCATAAACACAAATATGCAACAAAAAAACACTTCATTCCAATAATAGAAAAAAATTGAACTATGGTTACAAACAAAATGGAAATAAGATAGCTCGAGCGATGGTCGCTTATCTCTGAGAAGAGATGTGGTGGCTACATGCCTTTGAATTGTGTTACAATGAGGCTCAAGGGCCTATTTATTATTTGAAAACATGATAAAATCCTAAACAACCAAAACCCTTACCCCAAGAGATGTAACACCAAGATTTTGTGGGTCCCGTTGGGGTTAGTTGGGCAGCCAACTTTTCGGGGTTGTAACATGGTCATATTATCTCTATTTGGCATGTATGATATCCCTTGTTGGAAATGTCTCCCCGAGTACTAAAAGTTTCATTGCAAGTCCTTGCCTACAGTTATGGGCCTACCACGGACCCTAAAAAAATGTTGTTTAGGGGGTTAAAACTGCTCCAAAAGTTTAGGACTCGAAAAATGCTAAAAATAGTAAATGTTGAAATGAACAAGAAAACACATGAAAGTGACACGGGGGTCTAGGTGGAATAGGTGGATGGCCACCAATATTGACTTGGATCATTCCTGCCCCCATAGGAATCAATGGTTCTCATTGCATGTAGAGCATCCATGAGGTGAGGAAATTTATGTTGAACCTGGTGCTTGGTGAACCACTTGCCTTGGCGAAGGAGTTGGCTTCCTTGGACAAATTGATATAGTTGTATCCTCCATTGGCGAGTGTTATTTATCTATGTGTCCATGATTTGATCAGTTGTGGCCTGTTCCATGCAGTTTGGGTTGATCTCTATTAGTGTGAGTTGTTTTGCAATGTAAGATGTGTCCAATAATAGTGGAAAGTATGGCTGAAGGAGATCTACATTGAACACTAGGTGCACACCAAGGAATGATGGGATGCTAAGCTCGAAGTAATTGTCACCAACAGCCTTGGTGATGGTGTATGGCCCATATCAGAGTGGGCAAAGCTTGCAATGAGGTCCAACAAGGCGCTCCTTTTGCAAATGTAGCCAAACTTTGTTTCCCACCTAGAACTTGTGTGACACTAGATGTTGATCATGGTGTTGCTTGTACTTAGCATTAGCTCTATCCAATATATCATGGACCTATTAGCAGATGTGTTGACTATGCTCAATGATTCGATTAGCCCTTTCAGCTTCAGGCTGAATGTGAGTCGAATCTGCCTAAGTGGCTACAAATGGTATGGCAACATCAATGGGGCATAATGGCTGAAATACCAACCCTACCTGAAAGGGGTTGTGGCCTATTCAGCTATGGAGAGGTCTGTTGTAGCTGTGTTGGACACAGGGGATACTTTCATCCCACGTGTGTGGATGCTTCAAGTTATACATGCACATAATGTGTATGATCATCTTGTTGACAACCTTTGTTTTGCCATCACTTTGGGGATGGAAAACCATGGACTTAGTATGTTTTGTATCCAACATCGACCAGAGACTTGACCAAAATGCACTTGGGAATCTACTATCCTGATCTGAGACAATGGACTATGGGATCCCAAAGTGTACCCACACTCGCTCAAATAAGAGCTTAGCAGTGGCCTCTTTTGTGATACTCTTCTTGTAGGTCGCCATGATGGCCATCTTAGAGAACCTGTTGATGACTAAGAAAATGCAATCATTTATGTGCTTAGTAGAAGCAAGGCCCGATATGTAATCCATGGAGATAGATTCCCAAGGCCGGCTAGGAGTAAGTAGAGGAGTATACAAGCCTTGCTTCTTGATGGTTGGTTTGGAAATGGCATAGGCAGTGTAGGATCTAATGTGCTTCCCAACATCGTGATGAATTTTTGGCCAATAAAAATACTTCTGCAATACCTCCACTGTTTGATCTACTCTGAAATATCCAGCGGCCCAACTGTAGTGCTACTCCTAATCATCTTGGAATGCTCACTTGAAGGAATACAGATGTGTCCCAGGTGACATAATAATGCATCCTGAAGGTGAAAATTTGAAACTTTCTTCCCTTCTCTGAGTGTTTGGTATATGCTACCAAATTCTAGCTCGCTCTTGTAAAGATGCAGCCACCCCGATGTCTCGTGCCAATAGGAGTTGAGAATAGTGATCAATGCCATGATCGGTCATCACCAAAGGCAATCAGCGACATTATTGGTGCTTCCCTTACTATACTTAATGTTCAAATGGAACTGTTGGAGATAGGTGGACCATTTCTGATGGTGATCGTTCTGCAGCTTCCCTTATGTCTAAGTGAACTATAGAGGTTGGTGGTTTATGTGGATGATCATTTCCTTCCCCATAATGTAATGCTTCCATTAATAGTAGGCCTGCATAATGGAATATATTTCTTTGTCATAAGTGGGGTACTTTTGTACTGTGTCTAAAAGTGTCTCACTATGGTAAGCCACAGGATGCCCATGTTGAGTAATAACTACACCAATAACATAGCCATAAGCATTTATCTCAATTTCAAATGGTTGTTGTAGGTTTAGTAACGTGAGCACTAGGGTAGAATAAAGGCGATTATTCAACTTGAAGAACTCTTATTATTGGGTTTCTGACCAAAAAAACTTTTATTTCACTCCACCCTAGGTGTCTTGACTGAAAGGCCAAGTGATATGAGAGAACCCCAACACAAACCTACAGTAGAAATTGGTAAGACCCAAAAAACTGCGGAGCTCTATTTGAGTGGTTGGGGCTAACCAATCTCAAAAGACTTGTATCTTGGATGGGTCCACATGTACACCTTCTCATCAATGATGTATCCTAGATATTGAACTTGGGTCAGGTCCAAGGTGCATTTCTCAAAGCTAGTACACATCTCGTGTTGTCGCAGGGTTTGGAGGGCTTGTCGAATATCGTGGAGGTGCTCTTCCCAACTCTAGTTGGAGATTAAGGTGTCATCTAAATACACCACCACGAATGCATTGGTGAAGGGTTGCAAGATGTCATCCATCAGTCTCATGAAGGTTGCAGGGGCATTTGTTAATTTGAACAGCATGATCAACCATTTGAAAAGGCCCTCCTTGGATTTGGAGGAAGTCTTCCACACATCAGAGGGTTTGATAGGCACCTAGTCATAACTTGACTTCAGGTCAATCTTGCTAAAATATTTGGCCCCTTTGAACTGGCCTAGAAGGTCATCAATCTGCGGGATTGGGTACTTATTCCAAACAATGATCTTATTCGACACTCAATAGTCAATACAAAGCCCCCAAGTCCAATCCTTGTTCTGTACCAATACAATGGGGCTCCCACAAGGTGATGATCTTGGCATAATTTTCCCTTTCTACAATTATTCCTGAATCTGCCTCTTGATCTCATCGTTCTCCAGAACGGAGCGTCGATAGATTGGTCCATTGGGCAGCAACGTGCCCAGGGTCATATCGATAGATTTCTTGACTTGACAGTGTAGAGGTACCCTTGTGGGTGAGGTGAAAATATCCCTATCCTCCTCCACGACCTTGTCCATCTACTGCTGCTATTCATAGGAGCCCTACCTCGAAGCTATGGCTACAACCTTATTCTTTCCCTAGGGGTGAATCATAAGGAAAACAAATTTCTTGGTCTAGGAAATGATCTTACTACATTTCTTTGCAGTGATCAAAGAGATGGCAGAAGGAAGGGCTACCTCTGGTATCCTGTACAACTTATTAGTCAAAGTAATAATCATAGAGCATGGTATAATCTCATATACAGCATGTCACTTCCACAAGTATGGTTTTCCTAACAATACATTACAAAATTCAAGGGGAGAGACGTCACACAATACCTCATCCATGAAGGGCTTGATGCTATAGGGAAGGCGACATTATTGGCTGACGAGAAGATTTCGTCCATGGTGAAGCCACCTAATGGTGTATGATTGTTGATGTGTTGTAGTCTTTAGGCCCATATGCTTCATGACCTCTATTGAAATGATGTTCTTTTGGCTCCCGTTGTCAACAATGAACTACAACGGAGAACTTTTCACCCACATTTGTGAGTGGAAGAGGCGTTCCCCCTCCTCTGGATCTTCATGCTCAATCTTCTGGATCTTGGTGGCAGCTATGGTGACACTGGGCTCTGCATCAATGATCTGCTTCCCTTTGTCAGTTCCCTTATTTGGTTCTGATTCAGAGTCGGAACTTGCATATAATTCTGAAGCCTTCAGCTTGGCCACCAGTGACTACTTGGCCTGACACTCACTTGTATTGTGAGTGGAGCTCTTATGGAACTTAGACAATTTTCTCGTGTCCTTCTTCGCCTTATGGTGTTTTTCAGCTGGTTGTCATGGGTAGACCCGCCTTGGCTTGGCCCTTTGTTCTGTGGTTTGGGGGCGCCTTTTCCTTGCTTTGGGTTTTTAGATCCAAAGTCTCGCTTCTTCTATTTAAACTTCTGATGAATATTGACAACATATCAATACTCCGTGTCAAGCGAGAAAATGTCTAGGAACTCCATCTCGTCTTGGATGTACTTGTGTAGACAGTCGTGGTACTTGAGCACCAAATGCCACTCAGTATCCTTGATACCAAGCTTCGTGCAAAGAGTATGGAAAATAAGTGTGAATTTTGGCACATCTTGGTCCCTTCCCTGCCGTAGCGTGGTCCACTTTATATATTTGTCTTCATAGCTCCTGATAGGGTAATCTTGTTCCTTGATGGTGTCTCGGAAAGAATTCCAAGTAGGTGCGGCTAAAAACAGTGAGGTTTCACTTTCGTCATTTTTTTCATAGTAGGTTTCCCACTAGTCCTTGTTGGGTCTTGAAAATGTCATTCATTTCCATTACACTTTCACTATTATGTCCATTATATCACCTCCATTTCACTACTATGTCACCACATTCATCCCACTTTCATTATCATTGGGCCACATTTATGTTTTTCCAAACTTTATTAATTCTAAGCCTTTTTAAGTGAATTTGTGGTTAAAAATTAAAAATTAATGTGCATATGCTTATACCTAACAAGTGGGTTGAAATGTTTGACATGTGTAGGTTAAAAGGAGGCTTCTAGAAGACTTTTATGTGGCACTCTAAGGCCAAATTCGAATTTGAGTGGAGAGAATCATGAGATCATGAGGATATGTGTCACATCTCCTAATTGTATTGGAACTCTAAGAATACATGTGTCTTATCAGTTCCTATTTTGATTAGCACTCTAGAGGTAGAGGGAGAGATTCATGGACTCTCATTAGTGAGATGACTTCTCATCTTTTTGTATAAATAGAAGATCTCTCTCCTTCATTTGTTAGCTTGGCTTTTTAGTTCTTTAGCTTAGAGTTTGTAGTTCTTCCTTGATGGCTTTGGAAAGCTTTGGAGAGCTTTGTTGTACTTTGTAATTTTGAAGAATTTGAATAAAACTTTGATGTTCTCAACATAGAAGGAGGTGTGAAGTAAATGTCATGGAGCATATTAAAATGTAAGGTAGAGTAGATTTTGCTTTATAATTTTTCTTTGATTTCATTCAAGTATGTCATTGTATTGCTTGCAAGTTTGATAGTTTAGATTTTCCAGTCATGCAATTTTAATTCATGTAAGTGTGTCAACCGGTTGGTTGTAGATTAGTTTTTCTTTACATGTTCTTGTATTTGCTTATTAGTTTTTGCTTGAAGTTTTTAATGTAGTTTTTGCATCAAGTGGTGATTTAAGACTTGCTCCCTCTGCTGAATTTTTGTTTTTAATTCCAGTTGTCATGCTTTTATTTTAGTGAGATTTGTTTACTGCTTTTAGATAGCTTAGATATCAGTTCTTCATGCTATATGATGATATCTCTAGTGCCTTTAGCTTAACCTCGTTTTAGAAGTTAATTGGCGAACTATTAGATTATAGGTGAAGCAATTGATTTTGTTTTCATTAGTCTGCAAGTAGATAGTTTAGATATCAGTTCTTCATGCTATCTGATGATATCTCTGGTGCCTTTAGCTTAAACTCGTTTTAGAAGTTAATTGGCGAGCTATTAGATTATAAGTGAAGTAATTGATTTTGTTTTCATTAGTCTCCAAATATATATTTTAAATTTCATTCTTTCATGCCATATGACGATATTTCCGGAGTCTTTAGCTTAACCTCATTTTAGAAGTTAATTGATGAGATATTGTGATTATGGGTGAAATCAGTGACTAGTTTTCAGCTTCTTTACTTTTTGGTTTTGAGTGCAGTAGTTTATTAGATTTCAATTCTGTAATTAGATGGACAACAGAGATAGTAACCTCATTTTCAGCACTTCATCTTTAGCTTGATTTATGTAGCTACATGTTTACACTTTTGTTCAAGTTCTGATTTTATAGATAGCATGTTTTGAGATCTTTGAAGTGCTAAGTTTGGAAATTATCATAAGAATCATAAACCTTGTCTTCAACTCTACATCCATACTTGATCTTTAAAAGCATTCTTAAAAATTTAAACTAGGATTTCCATTACATTAGAATACTTTAGGAGACCAACAAGAATAAAACCGTAAAACAACATAAACTATAAAACAACGGAGTAAGAAGAAAGGTTAACTAAGCATATACGGTGCACCACACTTCATCAGTTTATGATACCTGGATTGATAATTTATGTAGAACAATTTAAGATGTTAATTTGACTAGACATTTTGGCGTCGTTGCCGGGGAAGTGTAATTAGGAGACCTTATTTCTTACATCTAAAAAAATTAATAATTTCTTGAGTATGCTCTCCTCTTGCACTTTGTGTGATCTGGAGGATTAGAAAAAGAAATGTTATGTTAAAAAAAGGGGGGGGACAAAATAAACTTCATCATTTCATTTGATTCAATAATAATAATAATAATAATAATAATAATAATAAATGAAACCCAACTTCTTAGATAGGTTCAACTATCCAAGATTGACTGGTTATGGTTTGTAGTGGTCCTCAAAAGACTGTGTCCTGTTTTAATAAGATTCTGCAAATTAGCTGCAGAATGCAGCCTGATTTCGCGGTTAACTGTGCATTCCGCAGCTAATTCCAAGGTTTAGCAGGCTACAGGCCTCCATTGAAGAAACCGACCACATGAGCATCTCCAGAATCATCCCGACATGGATCCTATCCTAGTCACCCAGCTCAGATTGATAAAACATCAGCTTAAGATCTTAGTCAAAGTCCTGTTTTTAGCATATTTTCCTTAAAGTATTTGCTTCCTGAAATTGAAAATCATTAATCATTCTTATAAAATTTCACAATTTCAGAGAAAAAAGGAAAATAACTATCGTCAATCCTAGCTTTCACTATGGCCTCAATAGAAAATCTGCATCCCTGTTCAAGCTTTGGCCTTTAAACGAATCTGCAAAAACATTTAAAAAAAATATTAAAAAAATCTACAAAAAGCCTTCTCTAGTTGTTTGTCTGACTCTTGTAATCAGCAGCAGTAGGCCAATGTTAGTGAAAATCTTCAGCCCTTTGTAAGCAACCCATTTGTATTCATCTGGATCATGTATCTTACTCATACGGAGAGCTTTCAATAGATTACATAAATTTCTAAACAAAACTAATGGGAAGATTGTTGCTGAGGTGATGATGCCTTCACCACTTTTTGTTCATGAATCCACCAAATTTGAGGATGCAATTAGATTATTGCTAGAAACCAAATACCAGAGATTCTCTCTAGTGGGCAATAATGGGAAACTGGTTGGGTTACTCGCAAGGGGGAATGTGATTAAAGCTGCACTACAAATCAAACACGCTGTTTAGCACAAGGCTACATGAATTTGATTATATGGATATATTAAAACATGGATTTAGAATGCATATCTCCTTACTATATATGTAAATAGCTAACCTCGAGAGCCATTACACAACAAATCAAACCCAAAAAGCCAATTGTAGTACTTTCACAAAAATGCAGAACAGTAAAATGTCAAACTTTAGTTGCACAATTTGGCCAAATGAAAACGAATTTGGGAAAAATAAAACATGGGTTTTTTTTGAAAATAGGGTCAGTTAGATAACCCAGAAACGGTTTTAATAAATTCGAGGTGGTTTGGGAGAATTTCTCGGTTCTCTAAAGCTTCTTTTTGCATGCCACGTGAAGAAAAACAAGTTTAAATTAATAAATAGGTTGTGATTTAATTCGGTAAGGGAATTCCGATTTGGGAATCAACTGTGTGTTGGCATCCAAAACCTGATTACATGCCTTCCATCTTTAATAAACTCGCACTTCACTGTTTTAATGGTTAATTACATGATGTGAACTAGTTGAATACAGCTCTTCACAGCCGACTAATAAACGTGGTTTTTCCTCATCGAAACTCTCGACTTCTACTCTCGCAGCCTTTTTCTTATGAACTCAAACTACTCAGACTCCATTCAGTTTCGTGGTTCTATTCATGAGGGATACTTTGCCTTCACAGAGTCTGTCTGTACACCAAGATTTACAGCCTTCATTTATTTTTGTTCATACAAGTCTTCTTGCTTTGAAAATATTTCTTCATTTCGTACTCAACATTTTTATAATTCCATACCCATTAGTTTCCTCCATGGTATTCTTCATTTCCTATTCATACAACCATTTTTCTTCTACATAACCACTCTATTTTCATATATCCGTCTTCTACATTGGTGTTTACACAGTAAAAAAGATAGAATGGGTCTCATTATGAGGGCAGAGTCCGAAGGAGTCATCAAAGCTGTTGCAAAAATCATACATTTCCATTACTCTGATATATTTTCATCACTAAAACTATTTTTCTTCATATACCATTTACAAAGTTTTTTATTTTTTAGGTAGACAGTGAAGAAAATAAAATAAAAAATATAGCAGATCATGAATAATTGGTCTTCTGCACCCGCTGTAATCTTAGGCTCTCTCTCCCTGGTACTTGCCTGTATAAAATATCTTTTCCAATAACTTAAATTAGAAAATTTATGGTTGGTTGTCTTTTAACTGTGGAATGCAGCCTAATTCCACAACTAACTGGCAATTCCACAACCATTTTCATACTTCTATAGGTTATAGGTGTCAAGAGACAAAATGAACCACATGGGTAGCTGGGAAAATGTCAGTACATAGATGGTATCCTATCCATTTGATCCAAATCAATGAAAATGACCCCGGTCAAAGGGAAGTCAAGGTGTGTGTTATCACTAAGTTGCCACACTAAGTCACCGCATGTCAAGAAAAAAAACAATTTTGAATCAATGAAATGAATAAGTTATTTGCTCACTTTTATGAAAGTATTGATTAATTTTGGACTAATGATGAAAATGAATGGCTAACTTTTTATTCAAGATTTTTAGCTATATAAATTGCGCGCGTTCCGTACCTAAAGTCACTCTGCAACTGTTCTCCAATTCTGCAGCTGAAAAACCTCATTGTTTAAAACAGCCTAACTTTCTCATACGAAATCAGATTTTAATGATTCAAGTATTATTGGAAAGATCTTAACAAGATTTACATAATGAGAAATCCATCATTAGGGTTTGAAACAATAAATAATGAAATATATTGCTGAAAAGAAGCAACATTCAACTTGAGGCACTAATTCCAAAGCAGGTATAAATTATTTTGATTTTTCCTTTGATAACTTGTTTCATTAATACAAATCCTTAGTTTTGTGTGTAAATATCATAACTAGAGAGATTGATCACATCTCTTCTTTGATAATCTTACATTCTATTGTGGAAGAAGTATTATTTTTTCTTGCAGGTTTCAGGAGGAAGGACAAATGACTACAAGAGAATAGTGTCTCTCTAAGAGACCAATTTGTTTCATAAGAGGATGATCAACAACAAAGAGGAAATATGCTGATGTAAAATTAGATCCAAACACTTGAAAAACTTTAAGATACTACTGTCTCCATCACATCCATACCTTATAATAACCCATTCACCTCATCTCACTTCATATTTTCCATTTACATTCACATACACTTTCCATCCCCTTTTTTTCATTCATAACCCACAAATAAAAGCAAGAGGCTCATTCACACGCTTATTGCCCATTACCATTTCTGCTCTCCATTGCCATCTTTCATTTTTATCTTCTCTTTACTGTCATTTTCATTCAGCAAATAAGCCCTGCTTCAATGCAAATTATTGAGTCCATAGTCCTTTGAATCTAAATTCCTTGTAAAGACACCTTGAGGTTAGCATGCCTTAATGGCAAATTCTCATGCTGACAAACAATGAGAATAAATTAATGTCCCTTTTTCATCATATCTTCTAGGTGACTCGACATCGGCAAAACTATTCGTACCTAGCAAGATGTGTTTGGGCATCTTGACTCTCATTGTCATCAATGGTGAGAGTTCTCGTGTTGACTAGTGGCATCCATTAATGGCCACTAATTCAATAATTTCCAGCTATGTTCGACATTAGAACATCCTTTCACATTGTAGGAATTGTGCCACTGAGTTTTGAAAACATGAAGATTATTATTTTTAGCATTTTGGAGTAGATTCAACAAGTTTTAGTAGAAGCAATAAAAAGTCATCTTAACTCTTTATCCATGACTCCTCTTGTTCAGCCACTTGAAGAAGAATATGGTAAGAATTTTGTAGCCACTACACATACAATTCATCCATTCCAAAGGATAAGTTAAGGTACGTCATTTTCTAACTTTTGACCATAGAATTCCATAAAAAGCTGGAATAATAATTGTTGGAAAAACATTTCTCTTCCTCATTTCATAGAATTGCCAATACCATCAACTGGATTGGGGAGGGGGATACATTCATCTTCATATTTTTCCATGTCCATATCATATTCAAGCGCCCACATACTTCCAACATATATTAACTATGACATTGTTATTATGAGCATACAATCGCTTTTCAAAAAGTGCTTAAAGGATAAATTGGATACAAATAAAATCATGGTTGTCACACAAGAACCAACTATCATGCAATCCAATAAAGATAGAGTTTGCAACAATAATCAAATATCATTATGCAAAGTTCAAAGATCAAAATAGAATGCAAAAAAAAAAAAGTTTGTAACACAAGAACCAACCATGTTGCAATTCAAGTAAAACACTTTGCAGAAATATGAAGTTATCAAATGATATCATGCAAAGTTAAGCCAAAACTCAAGGATCAAAATAATTAATGTAATATATATTGCATGAGCACATGCAATAGCTTCAGTTGGGGGGTATGTTGGGTCTTCGAAATGTCATTCATTTCCATTACACTTTCACTATTATGTCCATTATATCACCTCCATTCCACTACTATGTCACCACATTCATCCCACTTTCATTATCATTGAGCCACATTTATGTTTTCCCAAACTTTATTAATTTTAAGCCTTTTAAAGTGAATTTGTGGTTAAAAATTAGAAAATAATGTGCATATTCTTATACCTAACAAGTGGGTTGAGATTGTTGACATGTGTAGATTAAAAGGAGGCTTCTAAAAGACCTTTATGTGGCACCTTAAGGCCAAATTTGAATTTGAGTGGAGAGAATCATGGGATCATGAGGATATGTGTCACATCTCTTAATTGTATTAAAACTCTAAGAATACATGTGTCTTATTAGTTCCTATTTTGATTAGGACTCTAGAGGTATAGGGAGAGATTCACGAACTCTCATTAATGAGATGACTTCTCATCTTTTTGTATAAATAGGAGATCTCTCTCATTCATTTATTAGCTTGGCTTTTTAGTTCTTTAGCTTAGAGTTTGTAGTTATTCCTTGATGGCTTTGGAAAGCTTTGGAGAGCGTTGTTGCACTTTGTAATTTTGAAGAATTTGAATAAAGCTTTAATGTTCTCAACATGGAATGAGATGTGAAGTAGATGTCATGGAGCATATTAGAATGTAAGGTAGAGTAGATTTTTCTTTATAGTTTTTCTTTGATTTCATTCAAGTAAGTCATTTTATTGCTTTCAAGTTTGATAGTTTAGATTTTCCATTCATGCAATTTTAATTCACGCAGGTGTGTTCAACCAGTTGATTGTAGATTAGTTTTTCTTTACATGTTGTTGTATTTGCTTATTAGTTTTTGCTTGAGCTTTTTAATGTAGTTTTTGAATCAAGTGGTGATTTGAGACTTGCTTCCTCTACTGAACGTTAGTTTTTAATTCCAGTTTTTATGCTTTTATTTTAGTGAGATTTGTTTACAGCTTTTAGATAGCTTAGATATCAGTTCTTCATGCTATATGATGATATCTCCGGTGCCTTTAGCTTAACCCCATTTTAGAAGTTAATTGGCGGGCTATTAGATTATAGGTGAAGTAATTGATTTTGCTTTCATTAGTCTGCAAGTAGATAGTTTAGATATCAGTTCTTCATGCTATATGATGATATCTGTAGTGCCTTTAGCTTAACCTCATTTTAGAAATTAATTGGTGAGCTATTATATTATAAGTGAAGTAATTGATTTTTCTTTCATTAGTCTGCAAGTAGATAGTTTAAATTTCTTTCTTTCATGCCATATGACGATATTTCTAGAGTCTTTAGCTTAACCCCGTTTTTGAAGTTACTTGACAGAATATTGTGATCATGGGTGAAATCAGTGACTAGTTTCCAGCTTCTTTACTTTTTGGTTTTGAGTGCAGTAGTTTATTTGATTTCAATTTTGTAATTAGATGGATAGTAGAGATAGTAACCTCACTTTCAGTACTTCATCTTTAGCTTGATTTATGTAGCTGCATGTATACACTTTTTTTCAAGTTCTGATTTTATAGATAGCATGTTTTGAAATCTTTGAAGTACTAAATTTGGAAATTGTCATAAGAAGCATAAACCTTGTTTTCAACTCTACATCCATACTTGATATTTAAAAGAATTCTTAAAACTTTGAACTAGGATTTCCATTACATTAGAATACTTTAGGAGACCAACAAGAACAAAACCCCAAAACAGCATAAACTATAAAACAACGAAGTAAGAAAAAAGGTTAACTAAGCACATGGTGCCACACACTTCATTAGTTTATGATACCCGGATTGATAATTTATGTAGAATAATTTAAGACGTTAAATTGATTAGACATTTTGGCATCGTTGTCGGGGAAGTGTAATTAGGAGACCTTATTTCTTACATCTAAAAAAATTAATAATTTCTTGAGTATGCTCTCCTCCAACACTTTGTGTGATCTGGAGGATCAGAAAAAGAATTATTATGTTAAAAAAAAGGAAAAAAAGAAAAGAAAATGGGACAAAATAAACTTCATCATTTCATTTGATTCAATAATTAAAAAAATTAATAATAATAATAATAAAATGAAAGCCAACTGCTTTGATAGGTTCAACTGTCCAAGATTCACTGGTTATGGTTTGTGGTGGCCACACTGTGTCTTGTTTTAATAAGATTCTGCAAATTAGCTGCGGAATGCAACCTGATTCTGCAGCTAATTCCAAGGTTTAGCAGGTTATAGGCATCCATTGAAGAAACTGACCACATGGGCATCTCCGGAATCATCCTGACATGGATCCTATCATAGTCACCCAACCCAGATTGATAAAAAAATCAGCTTAAGATCTCAGTTAAAGTCCTATTTTTAGCATATTTTCCTTAAAGTATTTGTTGCCTGAAATTGAAAATCATTAATCATTCTATAGAATTTCACAATTCAGAGGAAAAAAATTAAAATGGCTATCTTCAATCCTAGCTTTCACTATGGCCTCAATAGAAAACCTCCATCATTGTTCAAGCTTTGGCCTTAAAACGAATATGCAAAAACATTTAAAAAAAAAATATGCGAAAAGCATTCTCTAGTTGTTTTCCTGACTCTTGTAATCAGTAGCGAACGCCAACGTTAGTGAAAATATTTAGCCCTTTGTAAGCAACCCATTTGCATTCATCTGGATCATGTATCTTACTCATAAAGGGAGCTTTCAATGGATTACAGAAATTGCCAAACAAAACTAATGGGAAGATTGTTGCTGAGGTGATGACACCTTCACCACTTGTTGTTCGTGAATCCACCAACTTTGAGGATGAAATTAGATTATTGCTAGAAACAAAATATTGGAGATTGCCTGTAGTGGACAATAATGGGAAACTGGTTGGGTTACTTACAAGGGGGAATGTGATTAAAGCTGCACTACAAATCAAACACGCTGTTTAGCACGAGGCTATAGGGATTTTATTATATGGAGATATTAAAACATGGATTTATAATTCATATCTCCTTACTATATAGGTAAATAGCTAGCCTCGAGAACCATTACACAGCAAATCAAACCCAGAAAGCCGATTGTAGTACTTTAACAAAAATGCAGAACAATAAAAAAATCAAACTTTAACTGCACGATCTGGCCAAATAAAAATGAATTTGGGAAAAATAAAACATGGGTTTCTTTGAAAGTAAGGCCGATTATATAACCCAGAAATGGTTTTAAGAAATTCGTAGCAGTTTGGGAGAATTTCTCAATTATTTAAAGTCTCTTTCTGCATGCCGCGTGAAGAAAAACAAGTTTAAATTAATAAATAAGTTGTGATTTAATTCAGTAAGGGAATTCCTATTTGGGAATCAACTGTGTGTTGGCATCCAAAACCTGATTACACACCTTCCATATTTAATAGACTCGCACTTCACTGTTCTAACGGTTAATTACATGACGTGAACTAGTTGAATACGACTCTTCACAACCGACTGATAGATGTGGCTTTTCCTCACTGAAACTCTCAACTTCTACTCCTGCAACATTTTTCTTATGAACTCAAACCATTTGGACTCCATTCAATCTCACGGTTCTATTCATAAGGGATACTTTGCCTCCACACAGTCTGTCTGTGCACTAAGCTTTATAGCCTTCATTTATTTCTGTTCATACAAGTCTTCTTGCTTCAAAAATATTTCTTCATTTCATACTCAGCATTTTTCTAGTTCCATACCCATCAGTTTCCTCGACAGTATTCTTCATTTCTTGTTCATACAACCGTTTTTCTTCCACATAACCACTTTGTTTTCATATATCCGTCTTCTACATTGGTGTTTACATAGTAAAAAAGGTAGAATGGGTCTCATTGTGAGGACAGAGCCCGAAGGAGTCATCAAAGTTGTTGAAAATATCATAAATTTCCATTAATTTGATATATTTTCATCACTAAAACTGTTTTGCTTCATATACCACTTACAAAAAAATTTATTTTTCAGGCAATCAGTGAAGAAAATTAAAAAAAATATAGCAGATCATGAATAATTGGTCTTGTGCACCAGCTGTGATCTTAGGCTCTCTCTCCCTGGTACTTGGCTGTATAAAATCTCTTTTCCAATAACTTAAATCAGAAAATTGATGGTTGGTTGTCTTTTAGCTGTGGAATGCAGCCTGATTTCGCAGCTAATTGGCAATTCCAAAGCCATTTTCATACTTCTATAGGTTATAGGTGTCAAGAGACGAAATGAACCACATGGGTAGCTAGGAAAATGTCAGTACATGGATGGCATCCTATCCATTTGATCCAAATCAATGAAAAATATTGCGGTCAAAGGGAAGTCAAGGTGTGTGTTATCACTAAGTCGCCATACTAAGTCACCGCGTGTCAAGAAAAAAACAATTTTGAATCAATGAAATGAATAAGTTATTTGCTCACTTTTCTGAAGGTATTGATAAATTTTGGACTAATGATGAAAATGAATGGCTAACTTTTTATTCAATATTTTTAGCTACAAAAATTGTGCACGTTCCGTAGCTAAAGTCATTCCGCCGGTGTTTTCCAATTCCGCAGCGGAAAAACCTCATTGTTTAAATCAGCCTAACTTTCTCATACGAAATCAGATTTTGATGATTTAAGTATCATTAGAAAGATCTCAACAAGATCTACACAATGAGATATCCATCATTAGAATTTGAAATGGTAAATAATGAAATAAATTGCTGAAAAGAAGCAACATTCAACTTGAGCCACTAATTCCAAAGCAGGTATAAATTCTTTTCATTTTTCCTTTGATAACTTGTTTCATTAATACAAATTCTTAGTTTTGTGTGTAAATATCATAAATAGAGAGATTGATCACCTCTCTCATTTGATAATCTTACATTCCATTGTAGAAGAAGTATTAGTTTTTTTTTGCAGGTTCCGAGAGGAAGGACAAATGACTACAAGAGAATGGTGTTTCTCTAAGAGACCAATTTGTTTCATAAGAGGATGATCAACAACAAAGAGGAAATATGTTGATGCATAGTCAGATCCAAACACTTGAAAAACCATAAGATATTACTGTCTCCATCACATCCATACCTTATAATAAACCATTCACCTCATTTCGCTTCATATTTTCCATTTACATTCACATACACTTTCCATCTATTTTTTTGTCAATTCATAACCCACAAATAAAAGCAAGAAGCTCATTCACATGCTTATTTCTCATTACCATTTCTGCTCTCCATTGCCATCTTTCATTTTCATCTTCCCTTTCCTATCATTTTCATTCCATAAATAAGCCTTGCTGCAATGCAAATTATTGAGTTCATAGTCCTTTGAATCTAAGTTGCTTGTAAAGACACCTTGAGTCTTGCATGCCTTAATGGAAAGTTCTCATGTTGAAAAACAATGGGAATAAATTAATGTCCCTTATTCATCAAACCTTCTAGCTAACTCGACATTAGAAAAATTATTCCTACCTAGCAAGATGTGTTTGGGCATCTTGACTGTCATTGTCATCAATGGTGAGAGTTATCGTGTTGACTAGTGGCATCTATTAATGCCACTAAGTCAAAAATTTCCTGCTATGTTTGACATCAGAACATCTTTTCACATAGTAAGAATTGTGCCAATGAGTTTTGAAAACATGAAGACTATTATTTTTAGCATTTTGGAGCAGATTCAACAAGTTTTAGTAGAAGCAATAAAAATTCATCTTAACTCTTTATCCATGACTCCTCTTGTTCAACCACTTGAAGAAGAATATGATCAGAATTTTGCAGGCACCACATATGCAACTCATCCATTCCAAAGGGTAAGTTAAGGTACGTCATTTTCTAACTTTTGACGATAGAATTCCGTAAAAAGCTAGAATGATAATTGTTGGAAAAACATTTATGTTCCTTATTTCATAAAATTTCCAATACCATCAGTGGGGGGGGACAATACATTCATCTTCATATTTTTCCATGTCCATATCATATTCAAGCGCCCACATACTTCCACCATATATTAACTATTACATTGTTATTATGAGCATACAATGGCTTTTCAAAAAGTGCTTAAAGGATAAATTGGATACAAACAAAATCATGGTTGTCATATAAGAACCAACCATCATGCAATCTAATAAAGATATACTTTGCAATAGTAATCAAAATATCATTATGCAAAGTTCAAAGATCAAACTAGAATGCAACAAAAAGAAAAATGGTTGTAACACAAGAACCAACCATGTTGTAATTCAAGTAAAATACTTTGCATAAATATAAAGTTATCAAATGATGTCAGGCAAAGTTAAGCCAAAACTCAACAATCAAAAGAATTACTGTAATATATATTGCATGAGCATATGCAATAGTTTCAGTTGGGGATATGTTGGGTCTTGAAAATGTCATTCATTTCCATTACACTTTCACTATTATGTCCAAAATATCACCTCCATTTCACTACTATGTCACCACATTCATCCCACTTTCATTATCATTGGGCCACATTTATGTGTTTCTAAACTTTATTAATTCTAAGCTTTTTTAAGTGAATTTGTGGTTAAAAATTAGAAAATAATGTGCATATGCTTATACCTAACAAGTGGGTTGATATTGTTGATATGTGTAGGTTAAAAAGAGGCTTCTAGAAGACCTTTATGTGGCACCCTAAGACCAAATTCGAATTTGAGTGGAGAGAATCATGGGATCATGAGGATATGTGTCACATCTCCTAATTGTATTGAAGCTCTAAGAAGACATGTTTTTTGTTAGTTCCTATTTTGATTAGGACTCTAGAGGTAGAGGGAGAGATTCATGGACTCTCATTAATGAGATGACTTCTCATCTTTTTGTATAAATAGGAGATCTCTCTCCTTCATTTGTTAGCTTGGCTTTTTAGTTCTTTAGCTTAGAGTTTGTAGTTCTTCCTTGATGGCTTTGGAAAGCTTTGGAGAGCTTTGTTGTACTTTGTAATTTTGAAGAATCTGAATAAAGCTTTGACGTTCTCAACATGGAAGGAGATGTGAAGTAGATGCCATGGAGAATATTAGAATGTAAGGTAGAGTAGATTTTGCTTTGTAGTTTTGCTTTGATTTCATTCAAGTATGTCATTTTATTGCTTTCAAGTTTGATAGATTATATTTTCCATTCATGCAATTTTAATTCATGCAAGTGTGTTCAACCTGTTGATTGTAGATTAGTTTTTACTTACATGTTGTTGTATTTGCTTATTAGTTTTTGCTCAAGCTTTTTAATGTAGTTTTTGTATCAAGTGGTGATTTGAGACTTGCTCCCTCTACTGAACTTTAGTTTTTAATTCGAGTTGTTATGCTTTCATTTTAGTGAGATTTGTTTACTGCTTTTAAAAAGCTTAGATATCAGTTCTTCATGCTATATGATGATATCTCTAGTGTCTTTAGCTTAATCCTGTTTTAGAAGTTAATTGGCGAACTATTAGATTATAGGTGAAATAATTGATTTCGCTTTCATTAGTCTCCAAGTAGATAGTTTAGATATCAGTTCTTCATGCTATATGATGATATCTTTGGTGGCTTTAGCTTAACCTTGTTTTATAAGTTGATTAGTGAGCTATTAGATTATAGGTGAAGTAATTGATTTTGCTTTCATTAGTCTGCAAGTAGATAGTTTAAATGTCTTTCTTTCATGCCATATGATGATATTTCTAGAGTCTTTAGCTTAACCTCGTTTTAGAAGTTAATTGATGAAATATTGTGATTATGGGTGAAATCAGTGACTAGTTTCCAGCTTCTTTACTTTTGGTTTTGAGTGCAATAGTTTAGTAGATTTCAATTCTGTAATTAGATGGACAGCAGAGATAGTAACCTAATTTTTAGTACTTCATCTTTAGCTTGATTTATGTAGCTGCATGTTTACACTTTTGTTCAAGTTCTGATTTTATAGATAGGATGTTTTGAGATCTTTGAAGTGCTAAGTTTGGAAATTATCATAAGAAGCATAAACCTTGTCTTCATCTCTACATCCATACTTTATCTTTAAAATCATTCTTAAAACTTTAATCTAAAATTTCCATTGCATTAGAATACTTTAGGAGACCAACAAGAACAAAACCTCAAAACAACATAAATTATAAAACAATGAAGTAAGAAAAACGGTTAACTAAGAACATATGGTGCAACACACTTCATCAGTTTACGATACCCAAATTGATAATTTATCTAGAGAAATTTAAGACGTTAAATTGACTAGATAGTCCTTGATGTGCAAGGCGGCTTTGATAAGTGAAAAAGTAATCTTTTCTCGATTGGAAATTCATGAACTAAAAAATATCCTTCCAACAGATTTAACCATTTATGTATGGCATATGCATCTATCAGGCCTTCGAATATGGGAATATCGAAGTTAACTTGTACCTTAAAAGTAGTGATGCCTCCAAAGTGGCTTCTAGATGAAGATGCATTGCCTATGGGCAACCGTCGAAGAATCTGGGAAAATTTATCCATCATCGAGTCCCTCTGTCGCTCAAGGGCTTCCTCAAGCAATATTTTGAGAGGATCTCCTACCCCCTCATATTTCTTTTCTTATGCCATGGGAGGTCATCGGATTTTTTGAGGATGATCTTATAATGGTTCAACCAGATCAAACCCTAACTCTTCATACCCTAACCTCATTGGGGACATGCAAAGAAAAACAGAGAAAGAGGAGACCACCCTGATACCACTAATCCTAACTTAGACATGAACGCAACAAATTATATATATAATCATAAATACATAGTTGCAACAAAAAAAACTTCATTTCATTAATACAAAAATAATGAACTATGCTTACAAACATAAAATAAGATAGCTAGGGCCATGGTAGCTTATCTCTGAGAAGAGATGTGGCAACTACATGCCTTTGAATTGTGTTACAATAAGGCTCGAGGGCCTATTTATTATTGGAAAACATGAGAAAACCCTAAACAACCAAAACCCTAACCCTGAGATATGTAACACCAAGATTTTGTGGGACTCATTGGGGTTAGTTGGGTAGCACACTTCGTGGGGTCATAACTTGGTCATATTAAATCCATTTCGTACGTACGATACTTTATTGGAAAGGTATCACTGAGTATTATAGGTTTCACCAAATGCTCGTACCTATGACTAAGAGCTTGTCGCGGATCCAAAAAAACACCATTTAGGGGGTTAAAACTGCTTTGGAAGTTTAGGACCCAAAAAACTTCTAAAAATAGTAAATGCCGAAATGAATAAGGAAATAGATGGAGTTGACTGGGGCGTCTAGGTGGAATAGGTAGGTGGCAACCAATATCCACCTGGATCAATTGTTCTCTTATTATGATGTCAAGCACATTTTCAATCAAGAGGATATACTATTCATCCTCTTGTCAAGATGATTGGCCTATCAACAACAATGAACATACATCAAGTAGAATCATCCTAGTTCCTTCATGTAATTGTAACGTAATGGAATAATCACATGTCATGACATCAACATAAAACAACCTACCCAATCATGGATAGTCAAAATATTTCTTCATAGCAATACTAGAGAGTGCCAATGCTTTCAACTGTTTATCAAGATATGTGATCCCAAATGTTACGATGATTCCATTATTAAACTTACAATACGATACTTAGATTATTTTGGAATAATTCTTCAATATTATACTTCCTAAGCACATCTGACACAATTTGTCTCATTGTCTGAGGTACATTCTAGCAAAACTGAGAGTTTCTATTAATTGAGATATTTTTTTCATGGTTTCTTTCAAAAACGTTTAGAGGACTTGAAGACCGTCTCAATCTACTATAAGACATTTATCTTCGCACTAAAATAGGTGAATCATTGACACTAAACTCTCTATATTTTTATTTGGATCATGTTTAGAGACCCTTTCTGCCTTTTTTGAAGGTGAAAATTAAGGTCCAGTGTCCTATTGCATTTAACAACACGCACACAGAGAAAAGGCTAGTTGCAGTGTTGATTTGAAGGCTAATGATTATGTAGATTCCTTTCACCTTAAATAGTTAGATGATATGAACATCATGATGCTTTTCTTTTCCCTCCAAAATATTTTGAGTCTAATTGGTTTTCATCTTGTCTAAGTATTTCCATACTATCTAAGTTCATTTTGCAATTATAGTTTGCGGTCATAGTCAAATGGTAAATAAAAACATTCATAGTGTTTAGACCTAGGTTCAAAGTCCCCAAAGGTATGTTACCATGTTAATATGGCCAATTTGATCATTAACTGATTCTAAGAAAGCAAGTCCCATAAACCATGCAACCATGTTAATATTTCCAATTCAATCCTCAATTTGATTCTAAGAAAATAGGTCCCTATGAACCAAATCATGGTTGATGGAGGTAACATTCATAAGTTAGCCTTGGTAAAGTTAGCCTCAAGAAGCCCTGGTTGGTTCTTTTGGCTTGAGTCCCATAGTCATGCTCGGAATATAGCACGGGGGGTGATTGGCTAAAGAGAGATTTGGCTTATCCCATTTAAGTCGGGTGGAACATGGTAGTCGCAAACCGGGTTGGATTTTTCATTCATTAATAAGGGTTCCTTTGCTTAGTATTTTTTGTGTAAAAGTACTAGATTATATGTGGAATTTATGGCTTTTTTATCTTCATTATTTCTGTTGTTTATATGTTGGTTATGAATATGTTTTATGACAGTGAAAATATGTGGTTCTCATCATGTTTTGATTTGTAAATGATTGAATAATGAATCTATTACCTAATAGATGATAATGCAGCGAATGTGATAATACATCAATGCTTCTTAGCAAACCTTGGATAAGTATAAGACTCCTATGCTAAGATTTGTTATTACGACCTTTAGAATGCATATTTGTGACATGTTTAATGAAATTCATGTCATGGCTAGTAGGGGACCAGCCAAGTCTTTGTTTAAGAATTTGCATTAACATCATTGTCTCTATGTTTCTTTTCATTTCTGTAAATTCCATTAAGTTATGGGCAGTGATTGGGTCCTAGCCCTGGAATTTAGCCTTGAATCTCACAGTCTTTGGCATAACACTAGCAAAAAAAGGATACAACCGCACACAGGTAGGATCATGGGAGAAAATGGGGCTCTAGGACCTTAACTTGTTGTGTTTCCATGGGTGTTTGTCTCCTGGAAAGGTGGGGTAGCTCATGGCAGTTCTGTAGGATGTGTGGATGGTCAATTTGGTTATGTTTTTTCTATTCCACTTCCTTAAGGTGACCTAGGAAGTTGAATCTTATCATAGTAGCCTCTCATCACATGTTTACCCTGGTTGGCTGGTTACTTGGGTAGATGTGGGAGGATGGTGTTACAAGTACTCTATTCTTTTTTTGTTATCAATATTAATTACTTGAATGTGGATTCCTTTTTGCACTTATTTCAAAATTTAATTAGATCAAAATACATTGCTTTCTATGTGATTGCAAGCTAATGGGCCTTAGCTAAGGAAGAACCATTGTTCTAATTGTGTTTATTTTGCATACACAAACATATTATTTACAAAGCCTTCTTTTGGCCTTATTTAGCTTAGGGGCCATTCAAGTCCCCCTTAGATTAGCTTTGGCATTATTGTTGTTTTCCTCTTTCCTTAATGTAGTATGTTGGAACATATATCGGCTCTTGATATCTACATATTTAGATCTTAGGCAACATTGTAGTTGTTCCTTGTACAACTTTTGATTCCAAATTTCAACATGCACCTATTTCAAATAGTGAGAGGAATGCAGGTTATTACACCCATGAAATTATGTCAATGACTATGTTGAATCTCTGCCAAAATGGAAATTGAAGCCAACATGTGAAATACAACACAAGCATCAATGTAATACTTTTCTATTTAAGCATGTATTATGCCAAATCACGGACATGAGTAAGGTTTTATATATTGTCTTCTGATCTTTGAACAACCCCAAAACAATGATGTGTGGTCCAAGCCAAAATCTGCCATGATAAACAATGACACATATTCATCCAAGTTACTACTTATTTAGTCATTCCTTATGCATAAATGCCCCTTTTAGTAAAACCAATCATTTTCTAGGTCATTGTTGTAGAGATCAGTGTGTGTTGAAAATGCATAGGGTGGGTATATAAGTTTTGTTCTACTCGAATCGATTAGAAAAGCATGCTCTGAAACTGGGGCTTCTTAAAGAATGTTCAAGATATTCTAAACATGTCATTGTAAATTATCAATGTTGTGAAACCTTGAAACTGTGAATTTTGTGATTTTCATAAAAGGGGCATTAGGAGACATGGGAAATGACCCTTTTTCCATATAACATTGATTGAATTGTACTAGCATTGGGTTTAAATTTAGGCTAACCTCATGAATGATATTAACAGTAGTGGTAGCACTGCATTAGGAAGTAAAGATACATTTTGGGAGGTCTTCTTATCTCACTTTCCAAAGCTTATGGATACCCCTAAGTGCAATGGTATGGAGTCTATGACAAAATGAGATGGTGTGGGTTTGGATGGATCTTCTGAAATAGTTGGAAATATTGTGGAAGAGGATGGTGAAAATCTCATGGATAACATTCAAGACAGAGAAGAAGGTGACCATTTGTTACCTAGGTCAGGCAATGTGGATGTCATACAAGTTAATCAAGATGTAGAGAGCATCATCTCATCTCCACAAAGAACAAGAAATGTTGACAAAAAACACCTTAGTAGAGGAAAGAATAGGGCTAGACTTATCTCATGTATGCTGGGACAAGTAGTTATGGGTGACGAAGCAACTGTGGAGGGCTTCAAGAATAATTGGAATGCAAGTTAGCATATGCTTATAATGTTGATTCTCATTGGTTTTTTTGCAAATATTATGGATATTTTAGTGCACCAAGTAATTGAATTAGAATATGTATGATTGAATGTCCTGACTTCTTTCCAAGTAGGATTTGAACATTGTCAACATTTATTGTGTTGAAGTATCTATGTAGTATGTTTTCAAATATAATGTTAATATTTATTGTTCTTTGTTATTTTGTCTATAATTGGGTATGTATGTAATATTCCTAAGTAGCTATGGCTAATTGGAATATTCGATTTTGCTCAATTTTGCCTTCTATATTTATTTGTAAATAAAAAGGTGAGGAAAAGGGGACATAACTCACTTTTAGAATAAAAGTCACTTCCTAGTAGCACAACGTTGTGACTTAAAGGGGATCCAAGGGGGCCAAAGGACCACGCAGATATGGTGCGCACGCAGACACTTGGAGGGATTGCGCAGATGGGAAAATGAACACGTGGCAAGAGGAGATTACGTTGGAGGAGGTGAGCCTTGGGATTGAGAGAAGCCAATGTTATAAAGGAGAGAGAAGCCTCCTCATTTTGGCATTCAGTTATGAGCATTTGAGCTAGTCACTTCGACTTGGAGCACACTGGCTGTTTAGCCTGTCTGCAGCACTATTTAGTGCACTAAGTGTCTTTGTTTGGAGATCTCACCCTTAGCCCTGGGGGGACTTCGAGTGCATACTCAAGCAAGGTAGTTTCAACAATCTTTTGCAGTATTTTTGATCTTTGGCATTGAGGTGGAGCTGAGCATTGGAGGACCGCGTAGTCTTGAGAGAGAGGGACGCAATTCTTTTGGGGGTAGTTTCGAATTAGGGGTTTGTGGAGGAGTTGATCTGTGAGATTGAGCAAGAGATCAAATCTTGCATATTGGAGGAGTTTGGCAGAGTTTCAGGTAGTATTTTGGAGGATTTTACTTAGTGGCAGCGTAGAGCCTTGAGGGATTGCATGATTCCCCCAAGGGGGCAATTTTCGGGGTTTGGCCATGTCAGAAAAGCTTTATGGGTTTTTCTAGGCTTTCTGAGTAGAGGTTAATTCCAGAGTTTCAGCATTTTCTGAGGAGGGGAACAACCCCAAATCCTCATTTGATTTCTAGCAGTAGCAGCAGCACGGTAGTTCTCCACTAGCATCCATGCAGAGGCATTCCTTTGCTATTCTGAGTGTATTTCTTCACTTGCCCAGTGAAAGTCGAGGTGCTATCTTTCTGATCACCTCCTGTACTCATTCCATTACTCAATATAATAAAATGGCTTAGCATTTCTCTCTTCATTTCTCGCGTATCTGCTTATATTTCATATTTACATTATTATATGTTACACCACTATTATTTTTATCATTTTGAGCTTCCCGGTTATTATATCATCTGTGTATTTGGTTGGAGTTTACTGGGGCTTTTTGGGAATATCTCTGAAACGAGATATTACAGTGGTATCCGAGCATAGATCTGGCTCAGCCTGTGGAGCTAGCAATCTATGACAACAGGGGAAAAACCCTACATCTGTTATAGAGGTAGGAGATACAGAGACACTAGGCGTAGGTTAGAGAACACGTACAGAGAGGGAGACTATGTTCCAGTGGTGGACGTAGAACAGGAGGAGCCTGTGGTGGATGCAGAACAGAAGGAGCCTGTAGTGGACGCAGAGCAGGAGGTTTCGATGGTAGAGAGGATGGGAAGAGATTTGCGAACATGCTCCTCAAATCAGTGTAGGATCTGTCGAGGCAGATTGAGGTGATGGGGCAGAGATTCACAGTAGCGGAGGCTAGACAGCATGAGAACCCACAAGTTTTCCACGTTGGTGAGGGATCAAGTACATCTCACCAATTTTCTAAAGCAGGGTGCCACTCAGCATGATATTACTCCACAGATGACCTCACATGCTTCTACACACTCTACCATGCCCACTTTCCTGGGAGTGGACATAGGGGCTGGAGCCCTGTAAGAGGCATAGCCGGTCATATGGGTGATTATTTTGCAGAGTACTAGGCCTATGGGAAGGAGTTCAGGGATGCTCTTTCATTCAGAGATTTTGTTCAGCTCCAGTGGGATAGTAGACCCCACGACCATCACAGATGACACTGACATTATCACGATGGAGACACCCACCACACAGCTAGTAGATTCCACTTGCCTACGTTTGATGGTTCATCAAGCAGTTCGGCAAGGCCTTGGGTGGAGAAGCTGGATATCTATTTCCATCTTAACTAGATGTTGGAGGCAGAGGCCATTAAGGTGGTAATGTTACATTTGGATGGTGTGGCCCATGATTGGTGGTTCCATGGGATGGTTACACTTGAGCATTCCACAGTGACGATGTATGTAGAGTTCACTAGGAGATTGATGGAGAGGTTTGACCGGAGGGACCTGGAACAACACTTTGTTGAGTTGATGAGGCTCAAATAGATAGGGAGCCCAGAGACCTACATTGCAGACTTTTTGAGGGTTTCAGTGATGGTGCCAGATCTATCCACGGCACAGAGGATATACATGTATGTTGAGGGGTTAGCAGAGGCACTTTGAGGTCTATTCAGATCCGCTAGACCAACCACACTTCATGATGCTATTAGCAGGACTCAAGACTTACAGGATGTCTTACCCAGGACCTAGACACCTTACCCCTAGCGACAGGCTTTTCAGCTTAAGGGGAAGGATGTGAGGATTCTGCCTTCAAAGGGAAATCCAGGATAGGTACAGATTGATGATGATGCTAGGAGGGAGTTGAAGAAGAAGCAGTTGTGCTTGACCTGTCAGGAGCCGTGGGAACTAGGACATAGATGTGCTGCTGGAAATACAAATTTTGATTGAGGTCTTCTCTGAGAGCAGCAAGGAAGAGGATGAGGAGGATAATGTGGAGGCAGGAGATAGTCATGTCATGCAGGGTCCCTTGCTGCCTCCACCAGCAAGCAGGTGGCGTAGCTTTTGCACCTACCGAAGGAGCCCTTGTAGCATTGTGAGGAGTTCCCAAGTATTTGACGTTGCGCGTACAGGGGACAGTGCGTGGCTAGCGGGTATTAGTTTTGGTCGACAGTGGGGCAACCCACAATTTCATCGATGCACAGATGGTTGAGTGGAGAGGTATACCGATAGAGAGCTTCGATGGGTTTTCATTTTTGGTCCCAGGGGATCAGACCATGATGTGTGCTCGTTACGTCCCAGAGTTATTAGTGACGATGGGCACTTACGCACAGACTGACCACTTTTTCGTGGTCAACATTCCAGACACCAAAGTAGTACTGGGTGTTCAGTGGCTTATCACTCTAGGGAAGGCCCTAGAGATTGAGTGGTGTGATGAGAAGACAGGGAGGCATGAGAAGATACGGGGAAATCACACATATCTGCCTTAGACTATTTTGGCTCATTGGATGGAGGCAATCTTCTGGAAGGGAGACATAGAGTGGGTAGTGGAGCTGCGTGCATCAGAGGCAAGGACTACAGGGCAGATAGTGCACCCGGAGATACAGTCCATCCTTGACCGGTATACCACAGTATTTGGGGAGATTCTGCCGGGACAGCCACTGGACCGGGGGTTTGAGCACACCATTGAGCTTGAGCAGGGCATACAGGCAGTGATTACTACCCCCTATAGGAATCCCAAGGCCTATCGGGATGAGATTGAGTGGGCTATTCAAGAGTTGCTAGCTCTTGGGCACATTCGGCTGAGCACGAGTCCTTTTGCTTCTTCCGTGGTGTTGGTGAAGAAGAAGGATGACACATTGAGAATGTGCATTAATTATAGGACCCTGAACAAGAAGACACTGATGAATAGGTACCCCATACCTAGGATCGATGAGTTTATGGATGAGTTGAGAGGAGCATGGTTCTTCTCGAATATTGATTTGAGATCTGGGTACCATCATATTCGCGTGAGGGAACAAGACATTCCCAAGACCACCTTGAGGTGTCACTATGGGCACTTTGAGTTTTTGGTGATTCCCTTTGGGCTAACCAATGCCCTAAATACATCCCAATCTTACATGAATCACATCTTCCGCAGTCACTTAAGGAAGTTTGTGTTGGTGTTCTTTGATGATATCCTCATTTATAGCAAGACTTGGGAGGAGCATCTCTAACACATTGAGACAGTATTACGCATCTTGGGGGAGCAACAGTTCTATGCCAAGCTCTCCAAGTGTGAGTTTGGGTTGATGGAGATGTTATACTTGGGACACATCATATGGGTGGATGGAGTGAGGGTCCATGAGGAGAAGAACATGGCCATCAAAGATTGGCTAGAGCTGAGAAACGTGACGAAAATTCGAGGATTCATCGGCATTTGTACTTACTACCGGAAGTTTGTTAAGGGTTTCTCATAGCTTGCTACACCCCTGATAGATTTGACGAGGAAGGGGGCATTCCGTTTGTTGGATACAGTGCAGCGAGCCTCTAATAGGCTCAAGGAGGTTATAAGTAGCTGCCCAATGCTTGCATTGCTAGATTTTATGCAGCCATTTGTTTTGGAGTGTGATGCGTCGGGAGATGGGATCGGCGCAGTGTTGATGCAGGGAGGTCACCCTATAGCATTTGAAAGCTGGAAGCTCCTTCCAAAGAGAGGTTGTATTCTATATACGACAAGGAGATGCTGGCCATCATGCATGCATTGGCTAAGTACTGGCAGTATTTGGTGGGTAACGGGTTCAGGGTGAGGACTAATCACAACAACCTCAAGTTATTTTTGGAGCAGAAGCAGCTATAGGAGAGGTAGCAGAAGTGGATCAGTAAGATCCAAGCTTATGAATTTGACATTGAGTATGTTAAGGGTAAGAACAAGGTAGTAGCAGATGACCTTTCATGTAGACCAACCACATTATCTCTTATGAGCTTGGATGCAGATTGGAGGGCTCGAATCCTAGTAGAGTACTCCAAGAATAGATTTGCATGTGAGGTTCTGGATGGGCCGGTGGTGGATGACAGGTACAGGGTGGTCAATGAGATAATCTACTACGGGGGCCAGATCTTCTTGACTGAGGGATCTCAGCTTAAGAAGAAGATACTTTAGGCATCACATGATTCACCATTGGCAGATCATCACAGGTTTACCAAAACCTAAAGGGCCATTAGAGAGAGGTTCTCTTGGAAGGGCCTCAAGGAGGACGTACTCCAGCATGTCCAGGAGTGCGATGTTTTCCAGAGGAACAAGGGGGGATGAACCATCCCGTAGGATTATTGTAGCCTCTTCCCATTCCAGAGGGGAAATGGGAGTGTATTTCAATAGACTTCATCACAGGTTTTCCCATGGTATAGGGAAAGGATTGCATCTTTCTCATAGTTGATTAGCTGACAAAGTATTCACACTTTTTCACCATATCCACACACTACACAGCAGCATAAGTGGCCGAGCTATTCTTCAGAGAGATTTTTTGATTACATGGTCTTCCCAAGACCATCACCACTGACAGGGACAGCCGTTTGATGGGCGGGTTTTGGCAGGAGCTTTTCCGGTTGGTGGGGATGGAGTTGACACCAAGAACCAGTTATCACCCACAGACGGATGGGAAAATAGAGATAGTTAACAAGTGGTTGGAGGGCTACGTGCGTAACTATATCAGTGGGCAGCAGCGAGCATGGATGAAGTCGTTGCATCTGGGGGAGTACTACTACAACACTACATATCACATGTCCATTGGTATGTCACCATTCTATGCTTTGTGTGGATATCATCCCTTATCTTTTGCTGACGTGATGTTTGGTGTTAGCAAGGCTCTGAGTGCCAAGATTTGGATCCAAGAGAGTCAAGATATTCTCCGAGCTCTCAAGGATAATATGGCTACAGCACAAAACCAGTAGAAGTTGTATGCCGACAATGGTAGGGTGGAGAGACAGTTCGAGGTAAGGGACTTGGTCTACCTACGATTACAGCCATACCGATAGTCGTCACTGAAGCAGAAGGGCTTAGAAGCTCAAGCCTTGCTTTTATGGGCCATATAGGGTGATACGTAGGATTGGACAGGCTGCATATGAGTTGGAGCTGCCCCAAGGCAGCAAGATTCATAACATCTTTCATGTATCATGCATGAAAAAGGCATTGGGGCAACATGTGATAGTGACAGATGAGCTACCACCCACGGATGATGAGGGGCTTTTGGTGTTGTAGCCAAAGGCTATTATTGATACCAGGGAGAGGCAGTTGTGGAGCAGGACGATCCGGGAATTCTTGGTGAGGTGGAAGAATTTACCGGATGAGGATGCCACTTGGGAAAGTGAGAAAAATTTGCAGCATCCATCACTTCAGTTGCTTGAGGACAACCAACATTTTTCTGGGGGAGACTGTAATATTCCTAATTAGCTAAGGCTAATTGGAATATTCTATTTTTCTTAATTTTTCCTTCTATAGTTATTTGTAAATAAAAGGGTGAGGACAAGGGGACATAACTCACTTTTAGAATAAAAGTCACTTCCTAGTAGCACAATGTTGTGACTGAAAGGGGAGCCAAGGGGGTCAAATGACCACACAGAGATGGGGCCCACGCAGACACTTAGAGGGACTGCGTAAATGGGAAAAGGAACACGTGGCAAGAGGAGATTATGTTGGAGGAGGTGAGCCTTGGGATTGAGAGAGGCCAATGCTATAAAGGAGAGAGGAGCCTCTTCATTTTGGCATTCAGTTATGAGCATTTGATCTAGTCACTTCGACTTGGAGCACACTGGCTGTTTAGCCTATCTGCACACTGTTTAGTGCACTGAGTGTCTCCATTCGGAGATCTCAACCTTAGCCCCGGGGGACTTTAAGTGCCTACTCAGGCAAGGTAGTTTCAGAAGTCTTTTACAGTATTTTTGATCTTTGGCATTGAGATGGAGCTAAGCATTGGAGAACTGCACAGTCTTGAAAGAGAGGGACGCAGTTCTTCTGGGGGTAGTTCTGAATTAGGGGTTTGTGGAGGAGTTGAGCTGTGAGATTGAGCAAGAGATCAGATCTTGCATATTGGAGGAGTTTAGTAGAGTTTCAGGCAGTATTTTGGAGGATTTTACTAAGTGGCAACATAGAGCCTTGAGGGATTGCGTGATTCCCCCAAGGGGGCGATTTTCGGGGGTCGACTATTTCAAAAACGCTTTCTAAGTTTTTCTGGGTTTCTTGAGTAGAGGTTGATTCCAGAGTTTCAGCATTTTCTGAGGAGGGGAACAGCCCCAAATCCTAATTTTATTTCCAGCAGTAGCAGCACCACATGAGTTCTCCAGCAGCATCCACGTAGAGGCCATTCTTTTGCTATTCTTATTGTATTTCTTCACTTGCCTAGTGCAAGTCGAGGTGCTATCTTTCTGATCACCTCCTGTACTCATTCCATTACTCAGTATAATAAAATGGCTTAGCATTTCTCTCTTCATTTCTCGAGTATCTGCTTATATTTCATGTTTACATTATTATATGTTGCACCATTGTTATTTTTATCATTTGAGCTTCCCGGTTATTATATCATTTGTGCATATTTGGTTGGAGTTTATTGGGGTTTTTGGGGAATATCTCTGAAATGGGATATTAAAATGTACCTATTTACAAGAGTTTGAGAGATTCATGTTAAAGATCCTATAATATTTTGGTAAAATATCTTGTTTGTGACTATCTCACATGAATGGAACATTAGCATTGACAAATGTAATTAAGTTTACTGGTTACTTACGTCATGTTTGGTTAAGAACATCATAAACTAATTTGTAATGAGTTATTTTCAACATTGGCTTTAAGTTTATTAGTTTGCAAGGCATATGATGTATCAAAAGGTCGAATATATAGCTAATTAAAATATTTGAATGTCATTTTATAGATGATAAATTGTCATTTTGCAAGTCATGATATATCAAGAGATGAAACATGCTTATGTGTTCCATATATTAATCCAGACATAGTTTTTGTACTATCATTGTGATGCTAGTACTAATGATAAGAAATGCTTGTCTTGTATGAGATATGTGTTCCTTGATCTCCATAGTATCCATGGTTGTCACCGAAATAAATTGTTTACATTGTATGAGATTCCAATGATATTGAAACATTCCAACATTTAAATATGTAAAATATTTATTGGCATTCCAATGAAATTGAAACATTCCAAAATTTAAATATGTAAATGATTTATTTGCATGTTTACATCTATGATCTATTTCTCCATGACTATAAACTTGTTCAGACTATAGGCATGTGTGGATCTGGGATGTTGGTTTCATTCTAAAGTTTGCAATTGCTCAACGTCATGGTGTATTTTTCTTTGGAAATATTTGAATGAAGCTAATTCTCACCAATAACTTCCATGACATTGTGTGCATGCTTATTTGGTTGGTTTCATTTCAAAGCCTTAATTTACTCATTAAAAAAATTTTGATTTTGAGATTTCCTACATTTTTCCATTGAGAATGATACTTCTATTGATTGAAAATGTTTCCTAAGCACACCATAAAAATCTCCCCCTTCCTCTTTGATAGAGACAAAGATAATAACAAACTAATTAATGCCACGGGGGAAGACTAGTATTTAATATTCTAAATCACCAGTCTACTAGGTCAAAAAAAATTTCCTTTGTTGGTAGGTAGTAGTCCTAAAGTAGACATAATTCAAAAGATTTATGGGAGTCTCACATCTCTCCAAATTTGGGGTCTCTGCACCAACATCGCACCCTATCATAGTATCTTTTACAATATTCACCCTTGAATGACTTTTTTTGCATATTTTCTCTCGAGTTGGGAGAAACTAGCTATTCTATTTATTCCTTAATATTGAGGTTAGGGAACTTCTCTGCTAGAGCCTGGAAGTGAAATTATATAACCCCTAGTTCTTTGGACATTCTTTTTCTATGGATAGATATGAAGAATACATAAGTGAATTATTGCTTTTTGAAACTAAGGGTTGATATCTAACAGTGTGAGTCCCCGTAAAGATAAAATTATGGTCATGCTTCCAGATGTAAGAGAGGATCTCCACTCTCAACAATTGTCACATAGTGTGAAATGGTCATACACCAAGGTGTGGTAACTCCTAGAAGTTTGACAAGCAACCGAAGTGGGTGTCTAGGAGGGTTTTAACTAGAGCATTGATTCTAATCCTTGCAAACTGCTAAGTTTAGAAAAGAAAAGATTTAGATACAAATATTTCTTATGACACATTATATAATGTGGGACAAATTGTATCTTTTAGAGATATCTTGATGTAAAATGGAATAGGATAAGAAGGCCTTTTTGTGATCCATGGTTTTTTTTCCACAAATAGTTAAAATACAATAACCATCTTGAATAGGAACCACACATCCCAAAATTTTGTAGATTTTTCCAATTATCTAAGGACCCTTAGAGTAATATAAAGGTGAGCGGCATAGGCAGAGGACAAGTGTGGAGAATGTTTATATCCAATCTCACCAACTTCCCTCATAACTTGTCATTGCTATCATAGCAAGTGTATAATGAGGTAATAGGTTAGAAACCTTCTAATGTAGTTTTAAGATTAAAATTCTTCTCAATTTTTTCTAGTTGAAGGAACTCGTACATATGGTAATCAAATACATTGATTAAAATGCCCTTTTATAGACTTTGTTGGTCTCATACCGAGGATCCCTAATGAAACACTTATTATTGAGATAAAAAAAAAAAAATTGATGTACCATATAAAATTTTCTGCAAGGATATCTTGTGGTAGACATCTTCCATCACACAAGAAAGGTTTGCACATGTCCCAAGATTCCCAGACACTTTGAAACTCGATAGAACCTCCTAATTTAATATTTTTTAGTGACATTATGGCATTCATGTCACATCTAGGGAGTGGCTTTGGCCATCTTAGGTTGTATAATATTTTTTAGATTTTGTTTCCCTAGATAGGTCCTAACAATACATATGGCAGAAAGGGTTGCACCTTACTTGGCAACACCAGTGAAGAACACTTCCTCATTCCTGATAATATCCCATTTTGGTCTAGTAAGGTCCATTTTTCCTTCTATACGTGTTGATAAGAACTTAGAAGGTTCTAAAAACATTTGTCAACACACTATGTCTTTTGGAAGGGCATTGGAAAAAAGAATAAAGTACATCAATTGTTGTTCAGGTTGGAGAAATCAAATTATCTTGATGAGCCACATATTGGTTGTGATCAAAGTGGCAACTCAACCAACAATAGCCGACATATATTGGACTTGTGGAAGAGGGAAACCTTTCCTTATGGATCGTAAAGGACTAAAAGGATTCAGAGGTGGATTTTGAGGATAAATTTAATTTTCCTGGAAAAGGCTTTACCTAGGATTTTCAAATATAGTTGGCGGTTAGTTTAGTGCCACTTCATTTGGGTAGAGATTAATATTTCTAGGATTAACAATTGATCATTATTTCAAATAAATTGCATCTCAACATTTGTGTAAATTTTTGGCAAGACAGACCCAATGAACTCCCAAGTGGTTTTGTAGTATTGACAAGGTAACCCATCTATTCTTGGATTTTTACCATCAGATTTTCTATCTAGGGTCATGTTAAATTTCTCTGATGAGATGTTCAACTCACAAGCCTCTTTATCCTAGTGAGAAAATTTGGAAGGGACAACTTGTAAACATTGATTCAAGGCCTCTTCTTCGGACTTCTCAATGGAGTGTTGGATATCTGGCTTGTGGTGAGCTAAAGGCTTATGAAAAATCTCTTCATTATTAATGATTATACATTTCTAAGTATGAATAGTTTTGATGCCTTCAAACACCTGTTGTTTTTGAAGAGCCTGAAAAAAGAGTTGTGTGCCTTTATCTTTGTCCCTAACTCTTGTGGAGTTTGGCCCTAATTTGTACACCTTTGAATTTCGTACCCTTAGCATTTCTCAGGACATACTTGGCTCATTGGGCTTGTTTTTCATTTCAATATTAAATGGGTTTTCTTTCAAATGAAATCTAACTAAGGGGTAGGTTGTCATCTTATTGCTTTCCCTAGAATTTCTTGATTCTGGCTATTGACCTCTACCCCATGCCCCTTCACTCCATAGGCTTACTTGATACATCAATTGTTTTTTCCTACCATACCATATGTGGACCTCTTGGGCCTACGAACTTTCATTCAGGGGATTTAATTTGTTTCTTTTGATGATTCAAACATCTTACTATTTGGTGGGGTCTCTAACAAACACTTTTTCTATACCCTTGGGGGATTATCCTTTTGGGGTGATGCTATTAGCATCCCTTGATTGATAGAAGTTGTTTGATCATCAGGATTCTTGGGGATTTGTGTTATTTTAGGAATATCAGAGGGGTAGCCCCTTAATTGCTTCTATTGGTACCTGGTATTCAAATAATTATTATTCTTTTTCTTTTAAACTAATATCCAACCTCCTTTGTGAGTGACTGACAAGAAGGGGTAAGGGAGGGGGTAGGTTCAATTTTAGTATGGTTTGCTTTTAAGTAAAAAAAAAAAAAATCTTAATGCAATGATTCCTATCATGGGGCATAAAATAAACATTTGTCATATTTAGGTAGAAAACTTTTAGAATGATAAATTTAGAGCCACAGTGCAAAAATTCATCTTTAAACTCTCTTGATAGGTCCATTTGAATGCAAGCCTTGACCCATAGCCTAGTTCAATGTCACCTGACAACTTCAGAGAAAACAAGATTACTAAACTTTGTGATCAATCATTGAAGGAAATTCCATAGGTGCATGGGAATTTTCAGGAGTTTAATCTAGACTGGACACATAAAGTATACATGTAGTCAACATAAAAATTGGGTCCTAGTGTGTTGGAATATCATTATGCTACTACAAACCCTACAAAAGCAAGTCCTTTGACACAATTTGGTTGGCCGATGAGGAATCCTTAACATAGGGGGAAGGCCTTTCCAAAATATTGTTGTAGGTTCCAACCTTCTAGCCATAGTCAAGTACGGATAAAGGTGGGATCCCTCCAATAGTATAAGCAATGAAAACTAGTTTCTTAATATCAAACATTACCTACTTCTCCTCTATTATGGTTCCACTTGGAAAATCAATTTCACTTCAAGGATAGTGGAACATTCTAAGGACAGTATGATTTTCCATTATGAAAAAGGCCCAAAGAAGCTCAATAAAAAACCAATGGGTTGCAAGTTGAGTCGGTTGGAAGTACATACACAATTATGAGATTAATTCAGACTCATGCAATAGTAAATGCCAACTAACTTAACCTTGAGATCTGGACATTCCCTTTATCTCCTTAGAGATGTTCCCAGAATATTCTAGTTTAAATGAATAGGCCCTAAAAGAAGGTTACAAAATTTTGATTCCCCAATATTTTATATAGTTTTGTTGGATCAAACACTCCATGCTTTCTGAAAGAAGTTATATTACATGTTTGAACCCTTAAATTATTTATTGCCTACATTAAGAGTTGTAGAAAGAAATCACAAGATAATGGAAAGAGATAATGAATTTCAAAATTGAAGTTTCATTTCTCCTATGTCTCAAGAAGACAATGATTCAATGAAATCACAGAGGAAACATCATCTAGAATACTATAGTTATAGAAAAACCACCCAAAGAGGGGTTGTCGAAAACAAATACAACTATGTGCATACTATTAAGAGCTAAAACCTCAGGATAAATTTCTTCCTCTCTTACTATTAAGAGACACGAAGTCAACATTATCTCACACCCTTAACCTTATTATCCTTTCCCATGGGTTAGGAATGTGGGATAGCCTGGAATCGACCTCTTTTCTCCAAAATCATCCAAATTCCATCTCCAAGTTGCCTTTTTGGAAAGATCTAGGAGCCAAAAAACTCAAGTACAACATTTGAGAGGTTTTCTTTGTCCCCTACAAGACTCCATACCTCCACATGGCAAGTGCTATACTCAAGTGCTACAAAATTTACAATCCCTTATGGCAAGCATTATACTCAATGGTTTTTTAGATGCAACATGCAACATAGAATTTTTTTTGAAGGTCATTTCTATGCATGTTTTGACTATCATATTACACACAGGAAAGGAAAATCAATCCTATCACAATATATCTCTGTGCGATTTAAAGTTCCTCATTATCAATATCACATTCTTCATTCCACTTTGTAAACGTAGCAACTTGCACATAAATTACTTTAGATTTATTTAAACTTCAGATTTATGAAGTTTTGAGAGGATCAAATTTATCAAGGTGTAAACCTCTTTTTTGAGTGCAAAAGGAAAGCTTTTCACCTCCTAATATTTGATACATTTGGGCATTTGATAGATCTTGAAGTCTAGATTGATCTAGGTAGGTTTATCTTTAAACAACTGTAGTAAACGCGGGGCTTGATAATATTTAAGATGGATCTTGGATGGCTTATCTTCAATACGGTGAAGTAAGAGTACATGTTGAGGAAATTCAAATACCAGCCTAGATCCATCTTAACTCCAAATCTACCTAAACAGGGATCAAATCTATTTTCATAGGTTTGTATCTAGATAGATTTTATCTCTCTAGGCCCTTGGTGGATCTAGAGTTAAGATGGATTTAGGATCATTTGATTTCCCCTTTTTAAATATGTATATTATTATTATATTATTAAATCAAATATTCATATTAATATATATATATTATTAATATTATAAATTTAATACTTTGGATTAATACAATATTAAATTTGTTATATTATAATACATATTAATATCATGATATATATTAACTCTAGATATACATGGGAGGGAAGAACAAATACAAAGTGATAAACGTAGAGATAGGGAGAGTGGCAAGGGAGAGATGGAGATAAACTAAAGGAGACGAGAGAGGAGGAATGAAGAGAGAGAGAGGGAGGAGGAGTGAGAGAGTAGAGAAGGGTGAGAGAGGGAGAGGGAGACACAAATATGGAGGGGGGAGAGAGAGAAGGAGTGAGGAGAGAGAGAAGGAGGGAGGGAGGGAGATAGTGAGAGGATTGGAGGGTAGAGAAAGAGAGAGAGAGAGATGGGGGAAAAGAGAGGGAGGTAGGAGAGAGAGGGAGAGAGAGGAGGAGAGATGGAGTGATGTAGGAGCATCCTACTCAAAATATTATTCTTCATTTGGGTGATTTAGGGGGTGATGTTTTTAATTATTTTTAGGAATCTTGTATAGATTGAGTGAGAAATCTATGTGTGAGGTTTTCAGTTGTGAAATATTCTCAATTATGTGAGAATATCAAGGATAATTGATTTGTGTAGATATCGTAGATATCTTAGGGATTACAAGATCCTCGAATAGGAATTAATTGAGTAAATTATGGAGAAAATCATGGATTTAGTATAATCCATAGTTATGTAATTAATTTGTGAATGTAAGCCTATGAGGAGAGTGAGAAACAAAGTGTTAGACAATGTTAGGAGGTGTTAGAGAGAGCTAACTAGTGGAGAGAATAAATTAGAGCACGAGGTGTTTTGAATATATATGTAAATACTCTTATGAATGAAAGGAGTTTTGTGTTCAAAACGTGTTTCTACATGATATTTTATATTGTGATTTGGTTTTGTTGATTCCTTAAATATTAGGTTGAATCCTCTGTTAAATATAGGAAATTGTGTTTGAAATTACAACATTTAGTGGAGTTTGATGTTTGAGGTTTTAATTTGATGATCACCGATTGGAAGCACACAAAGATTCAATGCACTAAAAAATCATCATTGATCACAGGATGGATCAATGATGATCTAATTGGGAGAATATCGACGGTGTTCGCTGGTGAATGTGCACGCACCTTGACACAGGAAATGGACCTGATAACATTATAGAACTGAGTTAATTGACAAATCAATCATGACCGTTGAAGTGATCCGATGGTCATCTTGTGCCAACACACACGGAGGTTACTTCCAAAAATGAACATGATAATTTATAAAACTGAGTTAATAGCTCAGTTGATCATGACCGTCTATTTGAAAGGCTCAGATCGGGCGGTAATCGTGTTGGAAAATGAATGAGGTTTAATCCAGATTTCTAACATGATATCATATGGACTCTGATTTAATCCAGTTGATTTCTAGATTGATCAGAGCTGTTCATTATTTATGGATGAGATCTGACAGATATCGCTTCGAAAGATGTGTGCTGATTAGCATAGTTTTCGGACGTGATAAAGTTTGAACAAGAATTTAATTTGTTTGGGATCTGCTAAAGAGATTGGGGTTTGATAGTTTAATTAAAGAGGGGTTTAATTTATTTAATGTAAAGTTAAGTTTTTCGAGCATCATGGAGGGATAGAGAGATGGAGTTGGATGGGTAGAGAAAGAGGGAAGAAGAAATACTGAGACAGTGAGAAGTGGAGAGAAAGAGGGAGTGACAAGGGAGAGATGGAGAGAGAGAGTGTATGTTTAGGGGTGAGACAAAGAATCAAAGAAGGAGGGATGGAGAGAAGGAGAGAGAAGGAGAGAGAAGGAGAGAGGGAGGGATATAGTAAAATAGTTGGAGAGAGGGGGGAGAGAGAGAGAGAAAAGAGAGTGATGGGGGAAGAGAGAGGATTGGAGAGAGAGGGGGAGAGAGAGGAGATGGGGGAAGAGAGGGTGGTAGAAGAGAAAGGGAGAGAGAAGAAGGACGAGAGGCAAGAATTGAAAGAGAGGAGGAGAGTGATGGGGGAAGAGAGAGGATTGGAGGGCAAAGAGAGAGAGAGAGAGAGTGATGGGAGAAGAGAGAGGGAGGTAGGAGAGAGAAAAAGGATGAAAGAGAGGACTTGAGAGAGAGGAGGAGAAAGGGAGGGAAGAAGAAAGACATAGAGAGTGAGAAGTGGAGAGAGAGGGAGTGACAAGGGGGAGATGGAGAGAGAGTGTGTATGTTTCTGGGTGAGATAAGGAGAAAACGAAGGAGAGATGGAGAGAATTGAAGAGAGAAGGAGAGAGGGAGGCATATAGTAACAGAGTTAGAGAGAGAGAGGGAGTGATAAGAAATATGGAGAGAGAAGGAGAGAGGGAGAGATATAGTAACAGAGTTGGATAGAGAGAGATGGAATGATAAAAAATATGGAGAGAGAGGGAGAGAGGATAGTAGGAGGGAAGAGAGATAGAAGGGGGGGGAGAGAGAGAGAGAGAGAGAGAGAGAGAGAGAGAGAGAGAGAGAGAGAGAGAGAGGGAGGGAGGGATAGATAGATAGGTTAGACAAAGAGAGTATATGTTTTGGGGGTGATATAGAGAGAAAAAGGGTGATATAGATATAAATGAAAGTTGAAGAGAGGGAAGAAGAGAGAGACAAAGGGAGAGATGAAAAGATTGATAAATATGGAGTGAGAGAGCATGTGTGTTTGAGGGGGTGAGATAGAGAGACAAATAAAGAGAGATGGAGGGAGATATAAATATATATGGAGGGGGGTGGGGAATAATATTTATTTCACTAGATGCATTGATTTCAGTGTAGATGGTGATTTCTAATCCTATTTGATTGCTTGCACTAGATGCATTGATTTTAATGTATATGTTGATTTCTAATGACATTTGATTCCTTGCATTGATGCATTGATTTCAATTTAGATTATTTCTAACCCTATTTGATTGCTTGCACTAAATACATTGATTTCAGTGTAGATGGTGATTTCTGATCCTATTTGATTAATTGCACTAGATGCCTTGATTTCAATGTAGATTTTGATTTCTAATAATAAATAATTGCTTGCACGAGATGCATTGATTTCAATGTAGATGATTTCTAATCCTATTTGATTTCTTTCACTAAATGCATTGATTTCAATGTAGATGGTGATTTCTAATCTTATTTCATTGTTTGCACTAGATGCATTCATTTCAATGTAGATTTTGGTTTCTAATCCTATTTTCTTACTTGCACTAGATACATTGATTTGAGTGTAGATGTTGATTTCAAATCCTATTTGATTGCTTGCATTACATGCATTGCTTTAAGTGTAAATGTTGTTTTCTAATCTTATTTGATTTCTTTCATTAGATGTATTGATTTCAGAGTATATGTTGATTTCTGATTTGATGCAATTGGATGTATGATGGTACATTAATTTTAAAGTGACTGGAATAACATTGTGCATTGATTTCAGTGTAAAAACAAAAAACCATTAACAATGTACATTGATTTTTGTGTTATAGTAATTCAACCAACTAATAATGGAGAGCACGAGAGACAAGGTATGATGTTTACTACAACAACTTGAGCTAAATATTTAAATGGTTTATGGTTTCAACTATCCTTTTCATATAATCGATATGAAAATATGATAAAAATAACAAGGGTGACAATAAGAATAGTAGAAGAAAATAGTTTGAGATTAATCTCAATGAAGACTATTTGTAATTGGCTACATTATTATTATTCACATTTTCTATCATTCAACACTATTACATTTTCACTTTGCATTCAAAACTTCTATTTTATCATTTTTCATCATTACAGTTATTAGCAATATTTATCATATCAACAAATTGAGGTAACTAAGGAAATTCAAAATTAAAATGATCAGATTAATCTCAAACATATTTAGCATATTTAAAATGATTATATTAATATTATATGTATTTACATATTTTGATAAAAGTAATCATATGTTCGATAGATTTTCCTTGGCCGCACACGACTTAAACTAGCCTAGATACATCTTAACTCTGGATCTATCAAGCATCGAGAGGGATCAAATCTCTTGAAGTGCAAACCTATCCTCAAGTTTTTCACTCAAAAAAGATGTTTGTACCTCAAGATATTTGATCCCTCTCGGCGCTTGTTAGATCTGAGGTTAAGATGGATCTAGGCTTGTTTAATTTAATTTGATTTTTATTTTTGTGTAATTTGACTTAGTCAAAATGTTAAATAGGAAATTATCTCTACATACTAGGTTGGAACCTCTCAACACAAATATATAGTAGGTTTAAGCTCAGGCATTAAAAAATTGTTAAGAAAAAGTTTTCCTACTTCTAGTCTATAAACAATTTCTCTACAAAACAGGATTTCATAGTTTGTCTATCCTTCCTATAAATATTTTTTCAAACCACTTTTCCAATAAAAGTAAGAACAATGATTTATCTATCTAATTTCTTAAAATAACGTGCCTCTTTGGAGAGAAGGAAAATTAATTGGAATTTTATGTCTTTAAATAGGCTACATTAGAGAAAAACACCTTGTGAAAAACCATAGGTAATTTGATCCTCAAAACCTTTGGTAATTTAATCAAGTAAAATTTTTTAAATAATATAACAAAACAATAACATAACAATAAAAAAATAGAATGGGACATTGCAAGGTGTTTCCATATGGGCTAGAGAGTGCCTCTAGGCACAATGATAATAGGTCAAAACCCACATCTCTCAAAGGAATGAAAGGAAGGGACAAAGGAATAGCTAATGATGCAGCTGATCTTGGTGCAGGTGACACTAGGAAGAAACAGAATGAAGTAATTCATGGTGAAGTAGCTTTCCCCCACCACATGCAAGCAATGGTTGTAGCGGAGGAGGTTGTATTTGGGGTGTGGTTCCATTTTCCATGCTCCCGATCAAAAGGATCGCATGGTTAGCACCATGTTGCTCAACAAAAAAGAATTCAATCTCATAATTTGGGCAGGGAAAGGCCTAGAATTCTGGGTGGAAATCCATGGATGCCTCTTTGTTGTATGTGCCAAGAATTTCCTATAAAGCCACTCGTAATGATCTTTTTTTATTATTTACTTGCCACTACATTTTTGTTATTACTTTTAGCATTTTCTCCAACACTAGGTGGTCATCATTCTTGAAGGGGTTTGGGTGACTATTGATCATGAATTTGGCATTGATAAAGAAGTTGTTGACATTTCTGCACACAAGGTCATGAGGTCGAATCTCCCTCAGAAAAATTTCTCTTCTTTTCCCCTCGTGTATAAACAAAGAAGGGATGAAATTGTTGCTTAGTCTTATGGTGTTTGGTTTGCTTAATGTTAAAATTAGGGAAGCAATTGGTCAATAATATTTGGAGCTATGGAGCAATAGTTTTATTAATGGAAAAGGGTGAAGGAGACACACTTGGACATTATTAACTAGAAATTTTATAATTATGCAGGAGAGGAGTATGATATAGAAAATTTATCATCTTCACCTCCATTACATGATCTACATCCATGTCCAATGTCCATGGTAAGTTGTTCAATAAAAAAAACTTGAAGGTTTTTCTTTTTCCTTTCTTCCTTTTTTATTAATTGTGGTTCATTTTCTAGCTATTCCAAGGAAAAGGAATTAAGGCAGATAATTGCATTACATAGTCAAACAACATGAGAATCAAACTCAGGTGGGGAGGAAGACAATAGTTCATTCCCACCACTCAACCTACCATTCTATGAACAAACATGATGTTTTATTAGCATATATGGAAGTCTTATATGCTAATAAAGGACCATGTTTCTTCATACAACAATGGTATAGGATAATGAAAGATCATAACAATGATTACTTGGATGCACAATGTAAAAGGGATCATAAACATTGTGCATGCTATAGGGGGTTGAGAATTAACTTAACATCAAAGGTGTAATGACTTATGCATCAATAGATGAGACTTTGGAGTCTTTTGTGCTTTGATTCACAATAAAAATATAATAATCACAATTTATTTTATTTATAATAAAGATTAAAAAAAAAAATTGTGAGTGTTACACTTTGGTGGCAACAAGAGTATACAACACGGTGACCTATTGTAGTAAACCATAGGTTTACTATGTATTATATAACCTTTGAGTGTGGTTTTTAAGGTCATGTTAACAAGTTTTTACATAGTAGGTGTTTACATTCCTTGTATAAGTAAATTTTAACTTCTTGGAGTTGTATAAGTAAGATTTTGCATTTTTAATTGTAATATTTTTGGTATAACACGTTTGTGTTTGTATCTTTATTACTAAAGTGTTATATAAGCAAAAATTAATTTTCATATATTATAACACCTAATAACCAGTGAAACTGAAGTGCTCATGTAATTCTAGCTAATGTTTGGCATGTAATGATATATTTTTCCATCTAATTAATGGTCATTATCTTATTTTTGGTTTTGCATGGCATTGATGGATTGATGCAGGAGCATTCAGGCCAAGGAAACTCATTGTATTTTAGTAGATATAGGGGTATTGTGTTTTCAAGGAAGTTGGTTTCCTAAGAGTGAATTAATTGTAATTTTTAATGTTTTGAGTGATTTTAATGAGAGAAGCTAGAATAGGGAATTAATTGAATATTGTGAGGCATATTTGTAAATGTTCTCGAATATAGGATAACATGAGAGATTTAGGATAGTTGAGAGATTGAGGGATTTGAGAATTGATTGTAAATCGTAGATTAGGAGTTAGTTCATGAATTTAGGGATTAGAGAGGAGTTTTAGGAATGAGGAAGAGATTTAGGAATTTTGTTAAATAATTTATGGATCTAAACTAGAATTGGTTTTAGAATCCCTTGGTATAAATGTAAGCGTAAAAGGTAAAGATAGGGGTTAGAAAGTTGGATGTTTTAGAGAGGCTAGATAGATAGCTAGATTCTGGTTTTGAGCCTACAGATAGAATATAAGAAGAGGCCACTGATATTAGAAAATCAGGCCCGAGAGATAGAGTCTCAATCTGTAATTATTTGTTTGTATTTATATATACAGAGAGTGATTAAAATCTGTATAAATATGTGTTCAAGTGATTGAATGATAAATCAACATGAATCAGAGTTCTGTGTAATAATTATATGTAGGCCGAGTCGTGGTGAAACACAAAGAGAAGAGGAGAGCGTGACAGAGGATCATATGGATCTTTGAACCATTCGAAGGACCAATTAGAGGCCAAAAAGGACAGTGATAAAAGAAATCGTGAAGTAGAACTCAAGTGGAAGTGAATTGAGGGCGAAAGGAAAACCTTTAGAAAACCCGGAAACCACAGAAACCCTAAAGAAATGCGCAAAAATCTAATTAGAGGAGAAGAGTGAAGAAATGGAGTATGGGTGAATCGTAGCCGTTGTATATTTATGATCAATGGTTCGGATTTAATTGCATCGGCATGTTAGAGCCTAGATTTACCTCAAGCTGAAAACTAATCTTAGGCTAGGTATGAAGTGCAAGGATTTAATTTGATTTTTTTGGGGGTTTTTGTTGGAAAAAGGGAAAGGCAAATTTGGGTCCGAGGATGAGGCCTAGTTTTTGCAGAGTTCTGATTGGTGCAAGGAAGGCAGTTATTTTGATGCTTTGGAATGAATGAATGGATGGCTCAGACTGGTGAGGAGCTAAGGAGGGCAAGAGGGTCTCAAGAGTCCTCCTCAAACAGATGAAAACATGTAAAATTAAACAAAATTTCAAGACAGAGCATAACAGTCCAATGGATTCTACCTTAATCACTCATTTGTTTAATTCAGAAGAAAAGAGAAGGGAAAATGATACACATAAACATCAATGAACTTAAAATTACATAGAGAAAAACATCATCAAAAAACAGATCCACATGGATCCCAACAAGTGCTGCAAAACCCTGGTCTTTCCTTTGCCAAAAATGCAAAGATAAAATGTACAATGATGTGCCAAGCAATCCCAAGTGTCCAACCCTGAAAATGACTAAGAAATTACATAATATAGAAAATCCAAACACATTCCCTTACCTCTAGGGGTCGAGCTTATCATTCTAGGAGCTGTTTCAACCAATTCTAAACAAGGCACTAAAATTTAGGCAATCAAACAACTTGCCTCTATATGCTAGGAAACTGATTCATTCATTTAATTTTCACTTTTTAGTGAATGAATCCTCTAGAAAAAGTAAATATGTACCAAAATTACATCATGGTTATGAAATTACATCATGGTAGATCAAGAGTTACATGAAAAAGTGAAACTAGTCAAACCTGGGTGAATATTTGAGCTGAAGAGTGAAAAATAGGCCAAAATTCTCTATGCGCCGCGCCTAAAATCTCTATGTGTAGCGCAACTTTGGAGCTGCATTGGAGGCCCTTCCCCAAGTCCAAATTGATCTTATGATAGCCTGTTGGAAATCTCGGCCTATCTCCTATCCAATCCAAGTGGAATTTCTAGATTTGGTGTCCATTTGCCCCTCCAAATATCCAATCTCTCAAGACTGCTTCCTGTGTGTCAAAATAGGGGCAGTGGGGTCATGTTTTACTATTTTTGGACCTTTTGAGGGGTCAAAACCTGCCCAAATTTCTTGGCAATGAACACGAAACCATAATTTTTCATGAAAAATCCAGAAATGCAATTTTTTTGTGATTTGGAGCCCTCTAGAAAAAGCGAGCGCCACGTGGCGCGGCGCATAGGGCAGAAAACCCTATGTTAAAAATTTCTGTGCGTAGCACCTTTTGCAGACCCATTTTGAGGACCTTCCCATGATCACAATTGGGTACAGGATAACTCGTTGGAAATATTATTTAGTCTAATTTCCAACCTAGCTTGAATTTTTGAATTTGGAGTTTATTTGCCCTGTAAAAAGTCAAATCTCCCAAGATTGGTGAAAATATGCCAAATGAGGCTGCCTTAAGGCAGAGTGCTGTTGCAGTCAAATTTTGAAGGTCTTCCCCAACTCCAAATTGAGCTCATGATAGCTCATTGGAAACATATTTGTGTCTACATATCATGTGACTCAAAAATAAAGTCATTTGGCCAACCAAGCTAGGAGAAAGCTTGATTTTCCCAAGGTCACTTGAGAGGTGCATCAATTCTCCCGAGGCAACTGTATGTTTGAAATTTCTCTAAAACCATGACACTTGTGTAAATATTGAAGAGGATTTTTCTTCCTTGGACTATTTTGGACAAAAATATCTCTCATTTTTTCCAAATTCATCTTTCCTTGCTCAGAAGCATCATTTGAGTAAAACCTACCCTGATGTGTGGAACAGGGGATTTGTCGAAATGAAGCAAAATGAAAGAGACAAGGGGCTTCTAAATTCTTGAGAAAATTTTCAGAAGTAGGGAGAGTTTTAGGAACTAGGGGAAAGTGGAATGTCAAAGATTGAGTGAGGGGAAAGGGTCCAAAAGGGCAAAACACAGGCCCAACCTAGGAAATTGTCAAGTTGTAGCAAGAAACTAGGGTTTGTGTAAAATGAGGAATTTGGGGGATCTCAGTGATGGGAAGTGTTTAATAAGGTACATACAGGATAGGGGAAGGTTTATGGACATCAGGAAACAAGTTTTGCTAATGATTGGACCATCCAAGAGAAATTGTCTTCAAAACCCTAGGAGAGGGAAATGACCTTATCTAGGCACAACTGAAGCATGAACAAGGTGTAAAATGACCCAATGGAACTTGGCATGATGATGAAAACCCTATGAATGATGGTACACTCTGCCGAATCGTGACATGAAGCTCTTAGGACAGCCATTAGGATTTGGGAATTTTAAGTATGAGACTAGGGTTTGGTGGATTTGGGATTTTGGGAAAGGGAACTTGGGATAAGGGATTAGTGATTTAAGGGGGTAGTGGAACTTAAGGAATAAGGGAATCAATGAAAAATGGATAAGGGAGTAAACTTGGTGGAAAAATAGTCATCAAAACCCTAGGCAGCAATTTTTGTTGGAGGAACTTGAAATGATAGGGTTCAACTTCTTTAAGCAATCACCACGAAACAAGCAACATGAAGTAAGCACCCAACTTGGATAGAAAATGATAATGGAGGCTCTACCTGACAAATCCGTGCATTTTGGGGAAATTTGAGTGATTTGGGAAAGTTCTAGCAATTTTTGAACCCTCTGTCTGTATGCGCCGCACAGCCAGCCCAATGTGTCGTGCCCATGTTAAAATGCATTGAGTTTTGAGGCCCAGTGTGCCACGCCGGCTGTATGCGCCACGCCTCCTGCCCAGTGCGCCGCGCCTAGCAATTTAATGCGTTTTTCGCCCAATTTCTCACTTGATTTCCATGCCTTACTTCTCTTTTACAAACGATCTTTTCAAATGAAGGAATTGCTTATAAACAAAGAGCCTTTGAGATTTTAGCTCATGAAACCCACTTTCATAATGTTTGCACAACTTTGGCACTTTCACTTTTTAATACAAACTCTGATTTTGTTTCCATTTGATTTGTTGAACTGATGATGAATCTCTTTGTCTATTCTGTAGGGATGGATGTCATTGGAGTTGGCAAAGGTGACTAGGGTTGCGCCTGAAGGACTTTACAACTGAAACAACTTTGAAAATCACAGGATATTTATTACAAAAGACGAAATTTGATGATTTTTCTTCAAAACAGATTTTTGAAGAAAAGTCATGATCGAGCATTATTACGATAAAATTTTGCGATGAAAACTTATTTCGAACCTCCCTCATGTGCCTGTGGACATTATTAGACTTTTTGAAGACGAAACCCTAAACCTAATGGCTAAAATGACCCTTTTGCTGACCAAGAGACCAAATAGGATTGTGAATGACTTTAAAATTGATTTTGATGAATAGACACGGACCAATAGGTACATGACATGAGGGAGATGAGCGACAAGAACCTTCCCTCAGAAGATCGATGCTCCTAATGGAATGCAAATGACTGGACTGAATGAGACACCTAAAAATGAAATGCAACAAAACATATTTTGATTGCTGAGAAAGGGATGAAAAGATCGACTCTAACACGGAGATCGAGAGATCTCGCTATCAGATGGACATCAGGTGCCAAAGTAATCAGAGTTTAATTAAGAAGCTAGACTCGAACTTTATTAGGTTAGGAACTTATAATTCCCATCGGGTCTGTATAGATGAATAACTGTTGGGTTTGTTGTTCACCTGAAATTGGTGTGAACCGTCGAATATTCTATATGCAGATCAACAGTGGGGAATTTTAATGCAGCTTTGGAGATCGAGAGAGTTAATGACTGTTGGATTAGGAAAAGGATCAACGGTGGAGATTGTTATAAAATAATGCATCGCAACAATTTATTGGCATTGTATCAACAGGAGAATATGGAGGCACGTGATAGCGATAAAGTGTTGATCGGGTTTGGAAGCGGTCAGAGATCAGCAGAGCACTGAAAGAAAGGTCTGAAGGAGCAGATCTGACGAAGTTATAGCAGTGGTGTATAATAATTTGAAATTTGGAATATATGATCGTATATCGGGAAAGCGAAAGGTATGTATTAATGTGATTGTGAAGGAGCGATTGCCGATTGCAATAAAGGTGTAACCTCGAGAAATGTGTAGAGGCTGTACCAAAGGCAAAAAGGTATGTTTTGAATGTATTTTCATTGTAAATGGTTATAAAGGGGATTAAAGTGCGATAAAAGGAATTGTGAGTTAAACCCAAATTAACTAACGAACCATATGGGTTTGGTTATATATGCGGGACTAAGATTTAATGGAGGGTTATAAGGGTTGTATAAGTCCCGATAGTGAATGATTAAAGGTTTATGTGGGTGTATGTGTCCCGATAGTCCCGATAGGAAGGTTTAACAGAAAGGGTTTAATAAAGTCATAATTAAAGGATAAGGGGTGATTAAAAGTTTCGATACATGCATATTAAGAGAAGGGTTAGACTATGTTGAGTGTTAATAAACCATTCAACATAGGAATTGATGTATGGGCCTTAAACCTTATGAATAGAAGATTTGATTCCTTTTTGAGTTAAAATTCCTATGATAGATCAGATATGTACATAATCCATGCAAATTGTGGGTATAGCAAGGGTAACCCCACATCATGGATGTCTTTTAAACTTTAGATATTATCATTTTTTGTTGGTTTTGGACTGTTACAATATATTGTGTATTCATGTTTCATGAATTAATAGTCACTTTTCATTTTATCTCGATGAGTAAAAATGGTAACAATGGTAAAAAATAAAATAAATATCTAAAGGAGTTGAAAAGGAACTAATGTACTATATTTTGTTACTCATTTGAATAGGTATTATAAAGGAAGTGGCTAATTGCAAAATAAAAACACTTCATAAGGAGAGAGATAAATACCAAAAAATGAGGTGGAGATGAAGACTAAAAAAATAAGGGAAATATCGTGTTGATCAATATTCTTTTAGATATTATGAAAAAAACATGGGAATTAGTCTAAAGAATGGTTTTTTGTGTTTTGGATAACTAATAACTATGGAGGTTACCAATATTATCACTCGCCAAAATGGTTCTTCCATGCAATTGGAATCATCCTGATTTGTGTACCCTACTTTTAAACAAAGGTATCACAAACTGGTGCTTATGCTTATAATAATATATTCAATATTAATCTTATTACCTTGGTCCATGCAATGTGGTAAAATATTGAAATGATGGGGTTATGATGGTGGCACATAATAATGGAAAGGCATCGATGGATCAAGAAAGATGAATGGGGCAGATAAATAAGAATCTAATTATAGTGCCAAGTATATAAAAAATTCCTACCTCCTCAAGCAAGGAAATTCAATAGGTTAAAACCTATGTGCATGTCAACAATAGCATAAAAAAATGGAGATATTAAAGTTAAATTTCAAGGCTCCATAGGTTAGGTGAAAGTTCGTGAGGAACCAAACTGAAAATTCAAATGCAAATATTCTATGGAGGTTTAAATCCTTAGAAAGAAATGAGAATTCAAAATACTAGACAAAATTTTAATATTCGAAATACATGATCTTGGCCTATTTACATAATGATTTAAAATCCAACGGAAAGTAATGAGAAAATAATAGATAAGGTTAAAGAAATTTAATACCACCAAATAAAGAGGATTAGCACATGAATTAAAAACAACCACTATACTTGTGTTAGGAAGAAATATGCAAAGTAAAAAAAAATACCTATAAATGTTGAAGGGTACTACCAATACTCCTCCCAGAATTCCACTATCCACACACTCTTCTTCCCATTGTTTAGGAGCAATAGTGAGAGAATTAATTCATCAATGGTATAACCATGTAGAAATAATGGAATTAATGAAAGAGGAATGGATATATATAATGCATAGAAGTCATATCCAACCCATAAAACCTTGAACAACGAAAGAAATATACATTTTATAGGTGAAATTATTCCCATAAATCCATGAACGAAATACATGGTTGAAATTGGAAAGAGAGGGGAAAGTGAAAATTGGATGGGAGAAATAGTTCCATGAATGAAATATATTAGCAAAATAGTTTCCATAAAACCCTAATTTGAGGAAAGTGTGGGTGACTTGAGTCTAAAAACATTTTGGTTTGAGAAAATATGGGAGAACGACATCCAAAAAAACATATATATTCCAAAAACTCAAGGCGAATTTAAAGTTTGGTCATTAAATTGGGACAAAGAACCCTATTTCCACAAATATTTTATGGGGGACAAGTGATCTAATCAACTAGTCCCAAAGTGAGGTTAGTTAATCTTAAAGTACTATCTCTGCATCTCCTTTACCAAATGCACCCACATTATGGTTATTTGTTAATCGTTTATTAACCTTGATCGTTTCACCTTCTGAAATAAGAATCTTTGGTCCTAGAGGTACAATGTCAACCACTTGCTGACTATATGATGTATTTTAAATTTAGATCTTGGAATAAGTTAGGATCAACATGCTATGTAGGATAGATATTCCTTCAATCAAATACTTATCCTTACTTTCCCTACTCGACATATTCCAATGAGATATAGAGTTATATGTGCCTGGTAATACTCATGAAGTACATTAATTAGAGCAATTATATGGTACTAGCAGAATGTCAAGGTATGATAGTTCATTCAAGAGCTGACTCTCATGCAGTGTCCTAGCCCACACCTCATCTTGCAACAACTTTGCTTCCTACTGTCGACAGGGAAAGGAAGGAAAGGCATTCAATTTCCTAACACTATTATACTCATCAAGCCACAAGAAAGGAGGCATCATTCATATTCATTCCTAGCCTCCCAATGCTATCCATATTACTAGCCTTTCTTATTGTTTATCATTCACTAACTAACCTCACTTTGGGATTGGTTGGGTTAGATAAATTGTCCCCCATTAAACATAAAGGAAATTTGTGGAAATGGGGTTTGTCGTCCCAATCTAATGGCCAAAATTTCTATTCACCTTGATTTTTTGGAATCTAGATTTTTCTTATATGTAGTTCTCCCATATTTTCTCAAACAAAAGTGTTTTTTGATTTAATTCAACCACATTTTCCTTAACTTAGGGTTTTATGGAAACCATTTTGAATATATATATATATCTATATATATAACTACAAATTTGGGCCAACAATTATTAAACATTACTTCAAATAAAAATGAACCCCCTAAGCCCAGGGTGTGTAGAGCATATGGAGACAGGGTGTTCTGGTAAGGCACCGTGTGATGTGAAGGTTATTGGTTTGAAACTCCATGGGAAAATATCTTGTGATGCTAAGGGTTGGTGTCATCTAGGATAGGTGTGATCCCTACGTGATTTTGATAGCTTAGATGTCCCTCGATCATAGCTACTTAAGTTGGAAGTTAGGCATGTTAGTCATCTTGGGATTCACATAACCTAGCAAACAAAAAAAATCATCCCCTTAAAATTTTGAACCCTAAAATTTCATAGACGAGAAAAAATATGCCCTAAATTCTCCATGATGATTAATAACCATTGAGAATTGTAACATTTAATGGTGTATATGTTGCCATATACATTGTTGGGCATTGCAACTTTGTGCATCCAATCATATATGGAGTAAATACACCATTAAATGTTAGATGACTTAGTGGATAATGTTTTCAATATATCTCAACATTATTGCTAATATGTTGATTGGGTATAGTGAAAGTGGTTGAGAGGAGGAATTCTATCCTCTCCACCCAAGTTAAATCCCACTTTGGACATATTCACTCTTTTTGTTTATTTGTTGAATGGGGCTCCTAATGAGTTAATTGTCAATTAAGATGGAAAGGTATCAAAATTCTCATTATTACTTACAAACTTGAGATTAAGGCAAATTATATTTCAAGGAAAAAATAAATATGCATATACCAATACATTTTCCATTATATTATATATTGATTGATATACCAAACTATAAACATTAAAAAGGATGACATAGTTTATATGGCACTTTAGGTATAATTATAACATAATTAATGAGTGTTGATGTTTGTAGCTTGAATAAGTACTTACGCACAAGAATAAGTGTTTAGGCATGCATAAGTCACCTAAGTATCCTTAGGACACTTGCTCAAGTGTGAGTGAGGTATTATAATAACTTAGCCTAAGTCTAACTTAGGAAAGGACATAATTAATTATGTTGGCTATTGAGCTAGAGAAACTTAGGAAAAGTAAAGTTTACTTTAGTGATTATGTTTTAATATCCGATATTGATCTCAAATGGGGAAAGATCTAATCTTAGCCATCAATTTGGAAATAATAAGGGATTTAGTTCAATGTAATGTTCCAGACCAATATACATAAAATTTTTGATGCACAATTTCAAATTCCTTAAGAAAATGTTTCCAAAAATACTTGTAGTTATCTGTGATACCTTTCTTCAAACAATTTGATTGCAATACACAAACATTCTATTTAAACAAATAACCTAGATATGATGTCAAATAGTTGGTATGAAAACTAGGGCAAAAATAATTTGAGGCAAAGAACGAGCTTTGATTAAGAGAAAACATCAATATTACAAGGCCATTGTAATTCTTACACCTGGAACTTTCATTTATCAACAAAATACCATTGGAAGATAGTCTTACAACCAATTGGACCTCCTTTGGAAGGATGTTATAGGCATAAGATTATTTGTTTTCTCCAAACACAAGTTTCTACATGTATACTATCAATTTGGTCTCCCTAAAATCAACTATTGTAGGTAAATTATTATTGTGTCTTCTCCCAAAGAGCTACTACAAACATGAGGTATGGCCTCTGAAAATGCACATTAGTTTGATCTCCCTCTAACTGAAACTTGTCACTAAAATCCTTCATACAATATTGGTCAGTCCGTCAAGGAACAATGTTGGGACTTTTGGATCGCCAAACCCTCCTTATAGATAGTGATGAAACAACTCAATGTACCCAAAAAAAATTTTTTGTACAGCTAATAAAATGAACCAATCAGGATGCCAATTTATGGAATGAAAGTGCAAAGACTCGACCTCCCTTTCTTGGTGAAAAGATTTAGCCTCTGAGTTTTCTTATAATTTCCAAATAGTTCATCTTTCTGCTCCAATAAAAATTCTACCACTTGTTGATTAAATTTTGAATAGGAATATGGAGAACAATTCTGAAACCCTTGAACCTTTGAAAAGAAACCATGGCCTCAATTATAAATTGTTTGACATGTAAGTTGGAAACTTAACTCGGCTTTCAAGATTGAAAATAGATGACATAATCAACCCTCTTAATTTACTCATCCCTCTTAAGCAATCAGATTCTTATTCTCATGGGAAATTTTGCCTTTCTTAAAATGATCTGTAGCTTTGGAAATTCAGTCACAAGGAAATGACCCCCAAATATTGTATTTGGCCCTTCCAGCAACTATTATTCTTGGCACCTAGATATGAACAGAATACACTACCAAACACTGAATCACAATGCAACTATCTCCTACAAACAAATTTTGTTAGAACTTCAAGAAATGTCAATGAGAAAGAGATCTGCTAGGGTGGAAATGATGTCCACAAAAAATGGAAGATGTCTAACTAGGGTGGTAAGTAATATACCAAATCTAAAGTGAGGGACTCACCAAAATCCCTCTAAATAAAAATCACTTGACCTCCTCACTAATAGGAAATGATATGATGGAATAGAGTGATCAATCATTGATCTCCCTTCTCCTTTTATAATCATTCATTGAGACTTCTCCAAGATTCAAGATCTTCTTTTAATATTATTTTATTAGAGAACTCAATTTTCCCTCCTATCTGAATTTTTCCCCTCTTTCAAATAAAATAGCTTTTGCCTCTCTTATTATTTATTATTTACCCTTTTTATTTAATAATAACAAAATTGGGTAAATTCACATGTATCCCCTAGATTAACTTTTCCCTTTCACTAGCCTATTAGGATGGTAATTAGGCAAATAGGAAGGATATCCCATGCTCACAAAAATCAGGGAAATTAAATTCAATGTAAAATTATAAAAGAAAGGCTAAGGAGAGGAGAAATACAAACCATATATTGACACTAGCCATTTCGAGAAGGATTTTCTCAAGTGAGGAGTGTGATACTTAATTGTGTCAGGTCTAAGGAATGTACAAGGGTGTAGCATAGGAAATACATATCATCTAAGGAGATCAAGGGCAAGCCTTATGTTTTAATTGTATTTCTTTAATTGGGACATGTTGACAGTGTTGGACCCGCCAACATTCAGGGGATCACCCTGGTATGAACTCCCAACTAGACCTTACACCATTTGGTGTCGGAGTCCCCTCTGGTATGATGGTCTGATTGCCATTATCTTAAGGTTTTTCCTCAACTCTTGCTTGTCAACACAGGAGAGTGGTTCACTATTTCTTTGAGAAGTGAGTTTCACATGCCTAGTGCGTGTAAGTGTACTTGTGTCAATGGCTCTTTCACAGTGAGGGGAAAAAGGTGAAGATGAGTTGCAGGTTGAAAGGGATCAATTCCAACTCGGCTAGGAACACACAACACAAAGACATACACAGCTTCCAGTGGAGTAGTCCACTCGGATGTGACAGTCATAATGTACAAAGTAATATGACACGTATAGCACTCACATATCAGTCTGAACAAGTGCAATGGTTGTTACAACAAGGTTCATGTGAAAGATCTCATGTCTGATGTCCAGCAGAGTAGTCGACACAGATGTGACAACATTAGCAGCATATACAACACATTTCCATTAATAGATTATGCATTACAACAAATGAATCAGTTCAGATGTAGAACATAGGTTAAAACAACATGCATTACAAGTGTTAAAGACCAGTCTTACAACAAATACAATACATGTGTGAAAATGTGTTGGCCTGGTGATAGGCTTCTAAATTAAGTGAAAGTTCCACATCGTTACGCCATACATCTCTAACCCCATCAACGTGGTGTTGGAGCCACAACTTACTCCTCAAAGAAAACATTACAAACTCTCTTAGATATGTGGGAGGAGTTGAGGTGAAAAGTCCGTTCATGTAAAAATGAGGGGAGTGCTTATAGCCAATGTGAAAGTGACCCTTGTGGTTGTTCGACTTCCATGACTTTTTGACTTACATGACTCTATGTTCAACAAGTGGGTCTCTTGGACTTCCATGTTACATCACATTGATTGATAATAAGCCCATAATGGAGATGTGGGAAACATGACTCATGACTTGACTCGACATGACTTGATATGGCAATGCTAGTACATTCATGTTGCTGCTAGAGCGTGTGTCAAGCTACAGTGCTACTAAGTGATGGATGTGTTCATGGTGTATCATAGCTTCACCTTTGCATGCCAAAGTGCACAAAGACTTTGATGGTCCTTGGTTTGCTTGATGAATCTTTAGTATGTTGTTCCTTGTTTTCATGCTAGAAGGCTTGACAGGCTCACTTGTTAGTGAAGGTGCATGTTCATCGCATTCATCCGCTTCACATGCTTCATTCATTGGTCCATTGGTGAACCTGTCCATCTGCATGTGCTCCCTTCGTTCATGCCATTCGTCGTCTTGACATGTTTGTTGGTGTACCTGTACCTGTAGTGACTCATGACGAGATGACATCAAATCCAAAACCTCCTAGTCTACCATGACACATGATCATCCAAATGTAGGTGACCAGGAGAGGCAGCAAGGGTGCGATGTGGGATGATGGCCCTGGGAAACTACTGATGAAAACCACGCAAGAGTCACTAAGAGATGTAGACAGACAATGTGAGTCGATAGTGACTATCTTCAAGGCATGGCTCGGCTAGGAGGCAAAATTGTGCAAATTTTGGGAGGGATAGTTTGGGCTACAAGAGGGAAAGGTAAGCATGCTCTGCACATTTTCTGGAATGAACAGTCAGCAGGGGCTGGACAACCAAATTTCTGAAATTTTCTAGAGGAACAGTTCAGGATGCATGAAGGGTCAAAAGGCAGGGATTGCGCAGTTTTTATGGGGAACTCCCTGGGAGACTAGCAGCCAAAACTGTGCAACTCCCAGAGCGAATTGCCAGTTGGCTGCTGGGGTCACTGGCAACTAGAACTATACAATTCCCATATGGAACTGCCAGTTGGCTGTTGGGGTCACTGGTAGCAGAAAATGCATAATTCTTGGAGGGAACAGGTAGTCTACTACTAGGAGTTGTTGGCTGGGAAAACTACACCAAGGCCAGAAGGCCAGCCTGCTAATCATCTCTGTGCAATTTCTGAGTTGAGTTGACTGATGGGCAGAGGGAGGCCTACTCATGAGCACTGTGTGATTTCTGAGATGATCAGTCAGTCGATTGTCCAGGTAGCCAGCATGAGTGTTGCTTGAGTTGCTTGCGGGTAGCGCAACTTGAAAGAACTAGCTTGGTGCTTCTGCGTTGTTGTTCTGGTTGAGAGTTGATCAAGTCGAAAGCAGGGTGATGGTATGGCTGTCAGTGAGGATTCTGGTCATCAGAACTTCAGCAAAAATGACTAAGTGTGTGAAAAATCAAAATATGCATAGGTGATCATACGAACACACACTCGCATGACTTGACGATGAACAACCAAACCATCTAGACACACATGTTCAACATGACTGACTGACGATGCGAGCGACAAGTGTGACACTCATTATTGATCATTCATGATCGAGATGATGCTTGCACGACAATGAATGTGAATCTATGTGTGAGTGCAACAAATTCTTTCATGGCGAACACAACAAACACATATGAAGTAAATACTTTGAACATAACTAGAAAATGGTCGCAAGCATGACTTGGACATCAGTATGCAGAGACTTGGATGTAGTGAACAAGCAAGGCGAATATAAATACTCACACAAGCTCAAGGAATGAGCCCGAGTTTGTGAAATCATTAAGAGAAACTCTTCAGGGGAGGCTTCGAAATTAGTGCAGGCCAAAATTTTGGAGGATGGTTGTAGTTGCTACAACACTTGGCAACACACTAGTAGAACTCTGGCTTCTCTGTTTTGGTTCATTTCTACCATAGGGTCTTAGTCTTTTGGGAAGTATTGAATCACTGTGTAGGTTACTTCAGTTTCCCCACTTACCCCATGGACATACATGGTTCACCCTTTCCCAACTCAGTCAAACAAAATCAAAAGTTCAGCTTAGATCTTAGTGTTTTGAATCCGGGAAGGGTAGTTTAGTTCGAGATTTGAAGATTTTTAGAGTATAAGTTTTCATCTCTAGTGTTGCTCTTCTGCCAGTAGGCTTGGACAGTACCCTAGTGGAGTCACGCAGGAACACACACATTTCTCCATTGCCATCAAGCTTGGTCAGTACCCCAGTGGAGTTTCATGCTTCACTCTCTATGTATGAAGCCTTTCTCTTCTTTTGCCTTTGTATGTTTTTTTTTAAGAGAACTATGCATAGGAACTTATTTATTTTTGGGGTGTAAGAGGGATCCCGACATATTGAGAGAAGAAGAGGTTGTTCCTTCAGAGAAGCACATAGGACATCTGATATAAGTTTGCTCATTTATATTTTTCCCCTTCTCCATTTCTACAAGTTGGATTAGCTTAAACACACGGAGCAGAAAGCTGAGTATAGGCATGGGGCTTCCTAGTGTGGACACAGGTTCATGATCAGACCAAAGCTTCCCTTATAGATGGTTTGTATTTTCCATCAGGACTTCATTGGCTAAAGTTTGTAACCAATCACAGAGAAAATGGACGCAAGATAGGCCAAGTGTTGCAGTGTCACAAGTCTCTTCAAATTTTAGCCACATACTCTATTAAAAAGCCAGAATGTAGTAGTTGGCAACACTTATTTCTAGAAACAAAAATAGAAATATATCAAACAAACAAAATGAACATGAACAAAAATAGTAAGCAGAATCAAACAAAGTGAAAGCAAAGATAATAATAAAAATAAACTGAATGAAAACAATAAGTAGAAAGCAAACTATGTACATGGCATGGGCGTGGCCTAGCCTACTGAAACTAGTGTTTGAGGACTTGGCCTTTGACAGGAAGATTATCAATCCTCCCATCAAGTGATTGCAAATGATACATGTGTGAGCCAAGTTTCTCGTGGACCAGTTCTATTCCACCGGGCTCTGCTACCAGAACTTGGTGTTATCCTAGAAGACCTTCAAGTGAAGACAACACCATTGTTTCAGGTACTATGTGCAACATGGGCTCGGATGATGGCACGGGGTAGTTGTTTTTATTCCGGGAAGGATTGAAGCTTCTAAATTCAATGTGTAAGTGGATCTTCCCATATTTCTTATGTGTAGGATTTGAATTAGAAAAACAAGTATGATGACGAACTTTGCAATTAATCCAAACACTTAAAATGTTAGTCAATATTTTTTGAAAAAGAAGGACAAACAACACGTATGTATTACTTGTTCATAGTTGCAATGGCTTGTCTCCTAGTTTACCTGGAATCTCATGTTGGATTGCTCAGGCGCAATGGGTACTCAGTTCATCATCTACTCATGCAGACCCATATAGGTACTATTTGATCAAGTGGTTAACAGTTGTTTGTTGCTGCAGTGTGTAACTTCTACCGAGATTGGCCATCTTCGGATCATGGTGGGTTCCCAGATTTCTCTCTTCGTTCATGGTTGTGACTTCAGACTTCAAAAAACTTGAAATCACGCATGGTTCATTGTTTTGGATGGCTGAGATACACTCAGTCCTTGACCCATTATGTGTTCCTGATTTTCCAAGAGTCATGGCCATCAACTTGTCTGTATATGGACCATTTAGCATGTTGGTACTGTTGCTACTACCACTGTTGTTACTACTACTACTATCAGAAAAACAAATTGTATAAGTTTCATTATCATTAGTTGGGCAAGGAAGCAGTCCCAAATGCTTGTCTGATGAGGTTGGGGTTGTCCATGTAAGGTAACACTCCAAGGTCATTTCCAGGAGGCAGTTGCCAAACATGAGTTCTATGAAGGTCAATGGTTTGTTATCGCCATTAAGGGGAGTGACATTGTGTTGCATATACCTCTCCAATAACACTCAAATTTGGTTGCATATTACCTTGTACAAAAGCCACATATGATACCATTTTGTGGCAAAGTATCCATCTAGCTTGCTAGACCAGTCTCTACTGAGAAGCAAACCATATGCTTTCGGTATGTCCACAACAACTATGTTGATGCACTAGTGGACTCAACTGTAATGGGATAGTCGGATGATCATGTCTCCTAGTTCACCAATGGCTGGTACTAGTGTTCTATCAAGTTGGATGATTCTTGTAGATGTTTCTCTCCATCGGGCATTGATCTTCTTAGCAATGGAGAGCAACATGACATTGTTTGTCGCGCTAGAATCAACGAAGTAGTTGTGGAAATTGTAGTTGAAAACTTCGAATGAAAGTAGGAATGGGGGCCAACCTGAGTTTGCTTCTTCCATTTGGAGTGTATTGAGCACAGTGGATAGTGATCCGAGAGGTGTGCTTGCTCCCTTACTAGTGGAGGCCACGTTGTCTGTTCTTGTTTGTTCCAATACGTGCAGCAGGATATCTCGCTAACTCTGGACTTTGGCTAGCTCGAAAAAACTGATGTTCGCTCGATTTTTTTTCATGTCATTGACTATGTTTTAATCCAGAGGTGGTAGAATCACCAAGGTGTCCAAGGTAATAGATGCTCATGTTGTTCGACGGATTTCTCTGCAATTTGCTGCCTATGGATGTGCTCTTATCCACCACTGTCTTCCAAAACTTGCTTTGTGTTTGTTGCTTTGAGGAAGTTAGTGGGCTGGCCTTCTTTATTAGTTGTCTCACCTTCTCTTGCATCTCCTCAAGTGTAGGGAGAGCCCCTTTACTCCTAACATGGTAAAGATCATTTTGATTTTGGGGTTGCTTCTCGGTGTTTGTCTTCGAGACTACTTGCGAGCATTAGTATGCATTCAACACATGCCTAAAACTTGGTGCTTCATTAGGTGCAATCTCTTCGTTATCGTTAGTGTCTTCCAGATTCTGCTGTATGTCACCATCCGCATCGAGTGTATGAGTATAGATAGAGGTAACAACTCGCTTCTAATATGAACAAGAGTTATTGGGGTGAAATTCTTCATGGAAGGAACAATACTTAGGATTAGTGCATTGATCAAGTTAGAACATAGGCTTCTACTTTTTTGGAACTTAACTGGTTGTTCCTTGATGAGCCAGTTAATGAACTACCTGCCTATCTCTGTCTGGGTGAATTAATAATCGCGAATGTGTCTGTCTTCCACTGCTTGAGTTCGAACATTTCGGTGGTCAATTTCATGACAAGGCGAGTGAGGGTCTCAATGTCAATTGCTTCCTTTTCTCTACCTTTTCTTATTGTTGCTTAGGGATTTCTGCTCACATCGTTGGAGTATTTTGTTGATTCATCATCCTTAGAGTCTTTTGTTGATTCATCATCCTTGATGACTCCAATGGCGTGTAATTATTTCTCAATAGCAATAGCCTCTTCACAGCTTTCTAATAGTGTTGGCTTCACAACTCACTTGATGAATTGCACAATGGTGGTTGGCAGTGCAGACATGTAATAGTCGACAGTGATGGATTCATGAGGTTTGGTGTCTACTACAAACTTGTTCAAAATATGCATAAACCTCTTATTGAAATCTTTCACTTTCTCTATTCCCTCCATCTTGAGGCTTCCCAATTCTTTGAGTAGCATGGTGGGGGTCTTATCATCAATAAACGTTTCAAGGAACATACGTTTGAAAGAACCGTAGTTCTGTATCGAGTTGGGTGGAAGGCTGTGATACCAAGTAGCTGTGCGGCCATCCAAGGTACATGCAAACAATCTACATGCTACATCATCATAACATACCTCAAGGGCCTGCAACTGTAGGTAGAAGTTGTCTAGATGGTCTTCTGCCTTCACCACTCCATCAGGGTTGAAATTGATGTTCCTTCTCTCTGCTCACTTCGTGATGAGCCTAATTATTGAGTAATTATATGGGCCTTAATTGGCCTTAATTCGCCTCCTAGCTTAGTCAAACTAACTATTCTCACAACTTATTGCATACTTTTGATTATATTTTGTTTATGAAATGAGTTAGAGTTGGATATTTCGTTTTATGGTCTAATGTGCATGTAATACAAGAAGAAAGGGTAAAACCAAGGGAAAATGTAGGTATAAAGGATAAAATCAAAGTACTATGGAAAAGAACTTGGTAAAGACTCGAATGGGACAAGGGAAAGTAACTATAGGAGGTAAATCCTCCTCATTTACTACCCCTCCATTCGAATATTCCACCATCAGCTCAAAATGCACACAACCATCACTTTGAAGAATAAAAGATAGCCAAGTAAGGGAAAGGGACAGAAAACAATTTATCTTAAGTTGGGAGCCAAGCCTCCCTAATGGGAAGTCGTTAGAGACTTAAGATGTATAAATAGAGAGGCTTATGACCTCATTAGGATTCAAACTTCATTTTGTAAAACTATGTTTTATTTCTGAGCTGCAAAGACTTGTGAATTTTCCATGTAATCCATGGTTTCTATAATAAATATGAGTTCTGTTTAAGCAAGCTCTAAGTTAAACTCTGACGGTTGAAGCTCTTGGGTTAGGGCCAGACCCAAGCAGCCACAACTCCTCTTTACTATACTATTATGCTAGCATAAAGTTTTGTTTTGTTTATTTGCTTAAGTAGTCTCAAGGTTTTTTGTGCATTTGCTTAAGACGTTTTAAGGTTCTAACTCATTTGATTAAGTAGCTTTCTAGTTCTGTTCATTTATTTAAATAGCTTCTTGTTTCTGTTCATCTGTTACAGTAGTTTGCATTGTTGTAGTTTACCTTCATTTGTGTTTTTAATTCACAGGTTAGTTAGAGGAAAAGATTACTATCAAGTTGTGCGTAGGTGTCTCGGCCTCATCTCCTCCGTCGAGGACCATGACTTGAGGCAGAGACCCTCTAGCAACCTAAAAAACATAGTCTCTAGTTCTCGCATGGGCTATGGAGTTCACGGTTTAAATGTAGTTATTTGTTTACCCGCACCGGTTTTCTTTGTCTTTTCCCTTTGAAACCAACCCCAACACGTTCCCCCTACATTGTTTCCTCGTCGTCCTATCACCAACAAACCTTCACAATCACTGTTCGAATCACTATTTTCTCCAACCACTACCTCACGTGGAGTCCACCATTTACTTTATGAACTTTAAGTCCCCATCCTCAATCTGCCTTGCCTCATCTGACGATTGTCGCTTCACCTGATCGCCAACTAGCTTGGCTGATCTCCACTGTTTATCAGCCCCGCCCGATCCAATGGCTATCATGCAATCTCGCATGGATTAGTGCATGAATGTTATCCACTGAAGAGCAAGTGAGAAAAGTGGTTTTCTCATGCTATGTGTCACACAGTAAGGCTAATTGTGTGAAAATTCTAAATACTGCTTACCGCTTAAAAGGCGCGCGAGAAACTACTTACCACCTCAGAAAACCTCTCTCTGATTTCCACACGTTTCTTTTCCCCGTGATATGATCTCCATTGTCCATCTCTTGCCTTCACCCATGTGATAAGATATAGTCGTTCATCGCTCCTGTTAGCCTCGCCCGTCCTTCTCTTGACCTCACCGGCATGATTAAATCTAAGCCATTCATCTCCTTTGTTCCCTTGTTCATCCATCCACTCACCTAGTCCCTCGTGACACAATATCCGCCACTCATCTCCTTTGTTCCCTTGTCCATCCATCCATTCACTTAAGCCTTCGTGATGAGATCTTAACCATTCATCCCATTAGTTAACTATGTTTGCCATCTACCTACATAACCTCCTACGATCAAATCCCCATCGTTCATTTACCTTTCACCTGACTGATCCAACGGTTCTTCTGAACTATTGCTCCCTCACATCCTTCATCACTGATTTCAACCTCTGATTGCTTTCTCCACTTGAAACCCAATTTAGCGTAAGTTTCTTTGCTACACGTTAGTCTGGTTTAATGTTTTTACTTTTGCAACTTAGATAATTAGCATTAGGTTAATGGTAATTTAGCAATTCTACTTAGCATAGTTGTTTAATTGATTAGTTAGTTTATCGTGTAAGTTTAGCATTTTATGATGTTTTCTTCATTACTGCAATAGAAGTAGCTCTTTCTTAGAATAAGGTTTTCTCTCCTTCCATCAAATAATTAAGCTTCTTCTGACTCTATAGAAGTTTGGCTTGGAACCCTTGGGGTCTCTTGCTAGATAAATAGTGACAACAGGCAGGACCTTCACTTCTACTTGTGCATATAGCACTGTCGCCTCCAAGTTTGTACAAACCCTGGGTTGATAAGTAAAGCTGGTAGCCCTAGGAGTTGCAGCATTATTGTTGTAATACCTAGGATCATCACTTTTTGGCACCGTTGTCGGGGAGGTGTCAGAGTAGAAGTGATTACTACTCTTTTCTTCTATTTTCTAGTTTCCAACTTTCTTCCATTAGTTTATTTCTGTAAAAGTAATCTAGTTTCTTCCTTTCTTTCAATTGTCATTATCTGCTTTCCTTTCCATTTTGCAAGTAGGATTTCAATCATAAACATAAAAACAAAAAATTCTCCAAATACCATCCCAACCCTCCATTTGAGCATGTGGTGCAGTAAGAGCCACATCACCTTCACTCTTGCAGGTAGAAGAAGAAAATGACAAAAAATGTAGAAGAAATGGATGGAGATGATGGCAATGAGGAAGATCCTCTTGGATTTTGCATTCAAGATACTGATGATATTGTGCACATGAAGAACATCCCTCCATATTTTCCTCCAAAATTTCATGGTGTAAGGACAGAGGATCCAGAAACCTTTCTCTTTGAATTTAAAATTATTTGTAGATCTTATGGTTACCTATCAAAAACTCAAAACCTGATATTGTTTCCAACAACTTTAAAGGATAGAGCTCTTAGATGGTTCATGAATTTAGGGACTAATTCAATAAAATCAAGGAATGATATGCAAAATATATTTCCAGACATATAAAGATAATGATCTTAAAGAAGAAATATTTACAATGAATCAAAGAGAATATGAGAGTCTACAAGATCTAATAGAGAGGTTCATGGACAATGTTAAAAGTGCAAAACTACATCATTTAGGATCTGACACACTAAAAACCCTCTTACTTTGAACAATTAGGGATGAATGGATTGATCTCCTTAATATCATGAGTAAAGGTGATGTATACCAATTATCATTTGAGGAAATATGTGAAACATGCAAACAAATATCAAGAGGAAAAGCAAGAGTACGCAAATCAACATCAAGATTAGTAAGTCAAGCTAAACTTGTAAATTTGTTTGATGATTTTAAAGCAAAAATTCTTAGCAATCTAACAAAACAAGTAGAAATGTTAAGAATGCAAGATGAAGGAAAAGAAAAGGTTGATATTTGTGTTGCAGAATCACAGGATGTTAGACATTGTCCATCATTACCAAGGTTGAAGAAAGTTCACCAGGAGGACAATGGACAAAGTCCATTTCCAATACAAAAATGTTATGTAGCTCCAAGAGGAACATGGCAGCTTATTCACCCTGATATGATGCAAGAGCCTAATTCAAAATTTTAGGCTTATGCACATCCACCTCCAAGTAGTTGGAACACACCTTTTCCTTGGCAACATTGGCCATCACAACCCCAAAACCAATCTTGGCAAGAAGGTTGGCAAGGAACTTATGGGAGCCATCCAAAATATCCTCAATATTCTTAGTATTTTACTCAATATCCTCCATACCAAACTCCATGTTATCCTTACCATTCACCTCCACCACAACCACAACCCCATCCACAACCATCTCAAATATACACTCCCACTCAACTATCAGTACCACCATTTCCAAACCCACACATTGAAGTAGCTTAGCCCACTTACAATGCTGAGATACAACACTTCCAAACATCTCATCTTGAGGTCAATGGTATTCACCATAACTTAGGAAGAGTATTGCAAAAAAGAGATTCTCCTAGTATCATTGAAGGACAACATATAGAAGAAGAAGATTCAAAAGAGAAAATCAAAGAACCATGGGTTTCATTTGATGAAAAGCAGACAAAAAAATCATAGATTGAGGAAGCTACCTCATGGTTACCATCAATTCCTCCATATGTTCAAGAGAACACTCAGCAAAAAGAGGAAGATTTGAAGGTCATGAAGGAAGAAGACATCCAGGATGATCCAAATCAGCAAGCGAACCGGGGATATCACAACTACATTGAAATATGGTTCCAGACAGTCACTAATTCGCAGCATCACTCTCTTCCTCAAATATGCTTGATCCTTTCAATGTCAAATCATTTGGTCTTTGAAGTCTAGGTACATGCCAAAGCATACATTTCAAGCCTCCACATCATCTTGTCTGTCATCTTGATGTGCACCTGGCTCCATTGGAAGTATTCTTATACTTGAAATTTATTTTATTTTTCAAGTAGGGTAGGGTAGGAAAAAAAAGAATAAGGAGATCCCTTCGTGCAAACCTTCCTTGAGGTGCCTAGGCCAAATATCTAGGGTGAAAACCTCTTTGAGGTAACCTAGGTGTTTTTCAATAATAATAATAATAATAAAGGGAAAATGACATAATTGTTCTTTGCAGGTGGGTGAGAAAGACAGTCAAGGAGCAAAGAGAAGATCCAAAGGGAGCTCTGCCTCACATATATTCGTCTCCTCCACTCCTTACCATGCATTCATCCATCAATTCCATTGTTTTTCACTTCATTACTTCAATTCAAGTGACGATTGTGTTTTCTACAGGATCCCCTGAATGGTAGATTGGTTACGTCCTCAAAATTCATACTAGAGATAATCTAACCAATCACCTCATCCATTACCATCATCCTTGCATTCGCACAAACTCCTACTCCCTCTGTCCATTCATTACAGCATTCTCACAGCACCACCGAACAACATGATCAATAAATTCTAAAGGAGACACCAAACATTGCCAAGTGGTAATTTAGGAGCTCCACAATAGCTACAGCATCAAATCCAGGAGCTCCACAGCAGCAGTAACATTAGATCCAAGAGCTCCACAACAACAACAACAACATCAGATCTTCAGCGACAGACACCTGCAAAAGCTAATAAATCACCAACAGACAGCAGAGGAGGAAGAAGAATGACCATCAGCAACACCTCTGATCTTTAAGAATTGCAACATGGCATCAAGGCCACAGGTAAGTATCCCACTCACTCACTCATATGCATCATTTGATCAAAATTTGGAAAGGTTAAGAGGTAGTTGGTTTATAAGTGAAAATGTGGCAAAATGGAAATTCTTTAATAAGTCAAAAGAGAGTTCAGTAGTCCCTAGATACAGTGTTGTTATGGCAACCATTTGAGAATGCTTGAAGAATTAAGATTTAGGGTAGAAACACCAGTTCACCAAAGACTCAGCCTACCCTATTTCTTGATGAAACCACTCATAGACTCCAGCAACAAGGTAAAGGAAGGAAATTCCCAACAGTTAGTTCACCATGGGTTGATCAGAATCCTCATTAAGGATTCCCTCCAAAACCTTAGGATCCCTATAAAATGGTCAGGCTTCAGAGACTTACCAGTAGATGATGACATCAAAACCCTCACCTATGATGTTAGTCCTTTTGTCAGTGAGGAGGAGGCAAAACAAGAAGAAACTAATACACAGGAACATGATGAAACACAAGGAGGATGATGTTGAAATAGAAGAAGAAACTGATGGAGATGAGAAATAACAACAAAAGGAAGAAGACAAGAAAATAGAGAGGACAACTGTAGGAAAAGGAAAACCAACTAGTAGATATGGCCAGCCTCTCCTTGGAAGCCATCCAGTGTAGGATGTGAGCTAAATCCTATGTTTTCTTCCTCAGAGAACAATGGCTGCAATTTCAGATTAAAACAATGGCACAAAGGAGCACCATGCCATTTCAGGATTGCAGACAGTTTATTGATCTTTGTGATCAAAGTGCACTAAAGGGTGGGGCCAAAATGGCTGAGTTTTACTTGCATAACATGGCCCTCATAGACATGAATATTCAAGATCCTAATGGAGAGCTAGGAGATCTACAATTAATGGCCTTGGCATCATCGATGAACCATGAGAATTCAAGGGCTGTGGAGATGAAAAACATATTGGCCAGAAAGAAAAATAAACCTCTTTTTATCAGAGCTGAACTATCAAATCCCATGGACCTAATAAACACCCATAATCTAATTGCAAATGTTCCCCAGTTGGAACTTACATATATTGTTGCCCAAGAGCAAGCAATTTCACATTTTGAGGATATGTTTAGGCTGCTAAGATGATAATATACATGCCTGTTAAAGGAGATGAAAACACTACCACACAGCTTGAAGACCAAAGAATATAACTCCCTTCAAAGGTTGATAAAGGCACTCAAAAGGACACCTATGTATAAGAAATCAATGCCAAGGTTGGAGGTCAGTTGGGTAGGCCTAAAACTCAGTCCACCACTACTCTTAGGATTGCTAGAAAGGAGAAAGGAAGAAAAGGAAAAGAGGCAATGGGAAGGAGTAGAAAGGAAAGCGGGCTTCTATAAACAAGAAGAAGAGACCACAATAGAAGAATGGGATGTCAGAGAGGCTGCCAGATCCATGAAGGACATGGACATTGACTAATTTTCTCAGAGGATGATCAACACGTTCAGTAGGGGGGTGATGATGACCGTCATTATTGAGTAATTATTGGGCCTTAATTGGCCTTAATTCACCTCCTAGCTTAGTCAAACCAACTATTCTCACAACTTATTGCATACTTTTGATTATATTTTGTTTAGGAAATGAGTTAGAGTTGGATATTTGGTTTTGTGGTCTAATGTGCATGTAATACATGAAAAGGGTAAAAACAAGGAAAAATGCAGGTATAAAGGATAAAAGAAAAGTAGTATGGCAAAAGAGTTGGTAAATAATTAAATGGGACAAGGGAAAGTAACTATAGGAGGTAAATCCTCCTCATTTACTACCCCTCCGTTCAAATATTCCACAATCAGCTTGGAATGCATAGAACCATCACTTTGAAGACTAAAAGACAATCAAGCAAGGGAAAAGGATAGAAAACAATTTATCTTAAGTTGGGAGCTAAGCCTCCCTAATGGGAAGGAAGTCGTTAGAGACTTAAGATGTATAAATAGAGAGGCTTAGGACCTCATTAGGATTCACACTTCATTTTGTAAAACTCAATTTTATTTCTGAGCTGCAAAGACTTGTGAATTTGCCCTGTAATCCATGGTTTCTATAATAAAGATGAGTTTTGTTTAAGGCAACTCTTAGTTAAACTCTGAAGGCTGAAGTTCTTAGATTAGGGCCCAACCCAAGCAGCCACAACTCCTCTTTACTGTACTGTTATGCTAGCATAGAGTTTTGTTATGTTTATTTTCTTAAGTAGTTTCATGGTTTTCTCTGCATTTTCTCAAGATTTTTTTGGTTCTGATTCATTTGATTAAGCAGCTTTCTGGTTCTATTCATTTATTTGAATAACTTCCTATTTTTTTGATCTGTTACAATAGCTATATTTGTTGGAGTTACTTTCATTTGTGTTTTTAATTCACATGTTAGTTAGAGGAAAAGATTACCATTAGGTTGTGTGCAGGTTTTTTGGTCTCATCTGCTCCCTCGGGGACCATGACTTGAGGCAGAGTCCCTCCAGCAACCCCAAAAACACAGTCTCTGGTTCTCGCATGGGCTATGCAGTTCGTGATTTAAATGTAGTTATTTTTTTACCCACATTGGTTTTCTTTGTCATTTCCCTTTGAAACCACCTCCAACACATTCCCCCTACATCTATTTCTCGTCATCTGATCACCAACAAACCTTCATAATCACCATCCAATTCATTATTTTCTCCAACCACTGCCTCTCATGGAGTCCACCATTTACTTGTGAACTTTAAGTCCCCACTGTCGATCTGCCTTGCTTGATCCGACGGTTGTCACTTTACCTGATCATCAAATAGCTTGGCCAATCTCCACCATTGATCAGCCCCGCCTGATCCAACGACTATCGTGAAATCTCACGTGGATTAGTGCACGAACATTATACGCCTGAGACCATGCAAGAAAAGTGGTTTTCACATGCTACGTGTTGCGCAGTAACGCTAATCATATGAAAATTTTAAATACTTCTTACAGCCTGAAGGGCGCGTGAGAAACTACTTACCGCCTTAGAAACCTACTCCCTCATTTCTGCACGTTGCTTTTCCTCGCGATATGGTCTCTGTCATCCATCTCTTGCCTTCACCCACGTGATAAGATCTTAGCCGTTCATCGCTCCTATTAGCCTCACCCATCCATCTCTTGACCTCACCAATGTGATTAAATCTCAGTCATTCATCTCCTTTGTTTCCTTGTTCGTCCATCCACTCACTTAATCCCTCATGACACGATCTTCACCAATCATCTCCTTTGTTCCCTTATTCATCCATCCATTCATGATCTGAATTTGAAACTACTTGAAAAAGGTTTGCAAGGTATTCAATTCAGTAGTAAACATGTTTAAAAGATTCCCATGTCTTACAGTAAAGAAACAAATGACATTTCCAGTTGTTCATGATCCATTCAAGCATAGCAGAATTATTTCCTTTTACTATTTAACATATTAAAATGATTTTTTTCTACAAAATAAATCAACCACAGATGCAAAAGAAGTTGATGAAGTAGTTCACCCCTCCTGGGCTACGTCTGCTGGGTCCAAGGCTCCCAAATGGGTCAGTCATCATTATAATTAAATGCTCAAAATGAATTTACAGCTGAATAGAAGCATCTACAGGTGAAATATACTATAAAATTGGATTCAAAACACATGAATCCTTCAGGATTGACTGCTGGTTCACCTCCAATGGATACCTGCAACCTGAAACAGTTCTCACAATACTGGGCCCTAGTGGCTCCTAGAACTTCCACGGCTCCAAAACCTATTCAAATGACTTCTGATGGCTGAAAGACCTATGCCAATGGCTTCAGAACGTCCAAAATACCCAGAATCAAAAAATAATTCATCCAAAATCACCTTTCCTAGCCAAAGTTATGGCCATTTAATGATAACTGCCAGTTTCCCCTAAAAGAACTCCAGCTAACTTTAGTGGAGCTCCGCCAATTATGGCGGGACCACCAAATTTGGTGCTCCACCAAAAAATATGCCAACTGAAACTGCAGTTAACTAACCACAAATTCTGCATGTGACGACATTGCAGTTATCCTTGGATTGCGTGCCCATGGTTAAGGTTTGGCCCTTGGTTCCTGGGCGGAGGTAGTATGGAGGTGGGGCTGGCCTCCTTCTTTCCCGCCCGTAGCACATTTCAAAACTTAAATTTTAAACATTTCCATGATATTTCAAGGTGCATGGCTGTGGCCCAATGGTAATACATTGGATTTGTGGTGGGTAGGTTGGGGATTCAATCCACCACCCACCAAATTTTTTTTACATATGCGCCCAAATGCTTACGTTAGTTGATGTCATCTTGGGCCACGTGGAAGCCTCCAGGATTGCCACATGGTGGCTTCTGATTGGCCCGTCGCAAAAAAAATATTCCATGGAATATTCCAAGAAATATTCCGTGGAATATTTTTTTTTTTTTTTTTTGAAAATTCAAAAATTAAGGGTCATTGGGCGATTTTGTTTTTGACATAACTTTCACATACGACGACTGTTTTTTGAACCATTTATGGCACCGGAATTAGGAGGATGAGATCTATCTGGTCATTTAGGTTTGAGCCAATTTTGAGAACTTTCATTTTTGAGCATTTTTCAACACTTGGGACATGAGCCCCTAATCACGCCTCCCCATTGGGAAGCTTTTGGACCCCAAAAGCCTTCAACTACCTGTTAAAGAGGTAAGGGTACAACGCCTTCACTCTGTCCACCTCCATCCACTTTGCCTTGTTCGGTTTGCTGCCTTTGAGACCAACCCGAACATAATCTACATTGCCCATCCTTGAAGTGTGTGTCCTTCTGTCAAGGATTGTATCTTCTTTCATCTCATCTGAATATTCTGGTGAGAAATCTTCTATAGATGGTAGCTGAACAACACTTTCATGATCAACGATCAAAGGAGGTTCATACAAACGTAAGTTCTCCACACTAACAACGGAATACATTTGCATGTAGAAAGGCAAATCTAATTGAAAAGAATTATTTCCAACCTTATTGAGGATTTTGAATGGACCATAACAAATCGGCTTCAACTGTTTACCTTCTCCTTGCATCCTTTCCTTACTAATGTACAGTCATACCTCATCCCCTTCTTGAAATTTGTGATCGACTCTATGCTTGTCGTGTTTTTCCTTGTACTTTCCTTGACTTTTCTCAACCTGTTCTTGAATTGGCTGATGTATTTGTTGAATTCTTTCAATGAATGAACGAACTTTTTCAACATCACTATGTCCCTCAATGGCAACATCTTTCTCAAGAATGAAATCAAGAGGCGATTTTGGCAAGTAACCAAAACAAGCTTCAAACGGTGAAGTGTTTGTGGAAGAGTGCTTGGCATGGTTGTAGGCATGCTGTATGTAGTGCAAATGTTCATCCCAAAGCTTGGGTTGCTTGCTGCAATATCCTCTCAAGAGGTGCACAATGGTTCTATTCATAACTTCAATTTGCAGTACTTTTCTTCAACTTTGTGTCCATCATCTCCCATAGGTTGGACCAAAAATTCCCCACAAATATGGAATCCCTGTCACTAATAATGGAAGTAGGCAAACCAAAGTGAATCCATACATGATGAAAAAATAATTCAGCAGTTTGTTCAGTAGTTATAGTTTTCTTTGTTCAGTAGTTATAGTTTTCTTACAAGGCATAAGTATACACATTTTGCTGAAACGATCAACTACTACATATAAATAATCATGTTTCTTTCTAGATTTTGGCAAACCACCTACAAAATCCATAGAGATGCTCTCCCATGGTCTAGAAGGTACCGGCAAAGGAGTATACAAGCCAAGCTTCCTATTACTAGGCTTCCTGGTAGCACATAATGAACAACCTCTTATGAACCTTGAAACAGAATCTACCATGCGAGGCCAATAGCAATACCTCTGTAGATGTGCAATTATTTTTCTTACACCAAAATGGCCACCAATAAGAGAAGAATGAGCTTCTCTTATGACATTTATTCTCTCCCCCTGTGGTATACACAACTTTCCCAAATGAAACAGCAAATTGTTATGCATGTGATAGTCATTTTTCTCTACATGATTCCCTTTACTCAAGCTAGCATACACATCTTTAAAGTCATCATCAGATGCATAATATTCTATGTAACTATCATGTACAATGGAATCATTGTTAAGTAAAGTAACAACACCAATAATAGGCCTTGAAAGCATATCAACAACTTTATTCAGAGTACCTTTCTTGTACCTTATTACCAAATGGAAGTGTTGCAAGAAGCCCATCCATCTGAAGTGTCGTGACTGTTGTAACTTGCTTTGTGATTGCAAGTACTGTAAGGGCCGATGGTTAGTATGTATAATAGTTTCTTTGCCCATTGAACAGTGTTTCCACTTTTTGATGCTTTGTACCAATGCATACAACTCCTTATCATAGGTAGGATAATTTACAACAGCACCATTAAAAGTTTCAGAACAAAAAGCAATAGGCTTACCATGCTGTAGAAGAACTGCACCCACGGCATAATCACTAGCATCAGTTTGTATCTCAAATGGTTGTCTCAAATCTGGTAATGCAAGGACCGGAGTTGAACTAATCTTCTCTTTCAAATATTCAAAAGCTTTTTTCTGCTTGCCTCCCCATTGGAAAGCATGCTTCACACTTGTCACTGCATGCATAAGAGCTGCTATAGAAGAGAAGTTAGAGATGAACTTCCTCCAATATTGAGCTGCACCCAAAAAACTTCTTACCTTTGTTATGGATTTGGGAGTAGGCCACTTCACAATAGCCTCAATCTTAGCATGATCAATTCTCAAAGCACCTCCTCCTACTATGTGTCCCAAATAAACCAAAGAAGCCTTTCCAAATTCACACTTTGACATTTTAAGAAATAACTGATTCTTCTTCAAAATATCAAGTACTTTCCTAACATGCATGACATGATCTTCTCTAGACTTGCTGAAGATTAAGATGTCATCTAAGTATACAATAATGAAATCATCAAGAAAATGATGCAAGACATCATCCATTACCCGCATGAAAGTTGCAGGTGCATTGCACAAACCAAATGGCATCACAAGCCATTCAAAGAGTCCTTGTTTGGTTTTAAACACTGTCTTCCAAATGTCACTTTCTTCAATTCTTACTTGATGATATCCATTGCGCAAGTCTAACTTAGTGAAATATCGAGCATCTTTCAGTTGGTCTAGCAAATCATCTATCCTTGGGAGTGGGTAACGATTCTTTACCGTTATCTTGTTCAAGGCCCTGAAATCAACACATATACGCCAAGTGCCATCTTTCTTTGGAATCAGTACAATCGTTGACCCACATGGCGAAGTACTTGGCCTTATGAAACCCTTGTCTAACAAGTCCTTGATTTGCTTCTTTATCTCAGCATTCTCCATAATAGACATGTGGTACATGCCTATGTTTGGAAGAGGACAATCTGGATGCAAATGGTTTTCATGCTGAATCTCCCTCTTAGGAGGCAAACCTGTTGGCTCCTGAAACATCTCATGATATACATCAACTACATCATACAGATATGATTTAAGTTTTGGATCACAATTGTCAAATGACTCATGATTCACATCAACCTTGGGCTTAATCATAAGAAGAACAAAATTCTTACTTGAATTGACCAACCTTTTTACCTATCCTGCATTCACCATCGCTATATTTGTCTTCTTGCGATGAGCTCTAACAATGAACTCCTTTCCATCTTTGAAAAGATGGTATTTGTTTTCATGGCGATGGAAGATAGCTTTCCTGTCAAACAAGTAAGGACTTCCCAAAAAAATTCCTGCTATATCAAAAGGTACCACATCAAGTTCAACTGTGTCAATAAAATGTGCAGTAATTGCAAAGCGCAATGTGCAGTTTCTTGAAACTTGTAAATTTGCATCCTTGCAAATCCATCCAAGTGGATATGGCTTTGGATGTGGAACAGTCTCAAGTTTAAGCTGCTTGACCAAGTCTTCTGATATGAGGTTTTCTTGTGATCCACTATCAAAAAGTGTGTCAATTTTAGTATGTTTTAAAATCACCCTCACATGAAACAGTTCAATTCTTTCTTCCTCATTAGGAGCTTGTACATGACAGTTTGAGGTACTAGTGTTGGCTTGAATTTCCATCTCTTTTCCCTTCAAGTTTTTCAATCCCATGGCTGTAATTTTGGTTTCATCACCTGAATCATCCCTTAAATCTTGTGGAGTAGAGGTAGTAGTAGCAGTTTTTTGTTTCCCTTTGGATTTGTTAAATTGAGGTCTTTTTTCAGGATGTAATTTCCAACAATTTTTCTCATCATGGCCTGGTTTAGAACAGTGTTTACACATCACTTTCTCACTCTCTTGTTTGACATATGCATTCTTTTTTCCCTTTCCCTTGGAGGTTTTCTCTTTTTTTTCCCATTAGTGGGCTTGTTTCTACCCTTTTCAAAAGTGTTTTTCCCCTTGCCTCTAAATAGGTAGCTTGGACACAAACCTCATCCAAGCTAGTAGGGTTAAACATCAAGATGGTGTGTATAAGGTAGCTATGCAAGCCACCCATATATTTCGGCAAGGTGTCCTGGGTTTGTAAATCTACCCTAACAAGACAGCTCTTCTCCTGAATTCTTGGGTGTAGTCTTGGACATTCTGACCCTTAAGTTGTATGAAATGTTGCCAGTTCATAATGGCTTTCTACACGTGAGAAAGGGGATAAAATCGTTTTTTAATGGCTAACGGAAAGTCAGTCCATGCTAAGGTAACCTTACCAAATTTCTTGATCTCCTCTTTGGTCTTGGCCTCCCACCAGACCAATGCTACTCCATCCATTCTCAAAGAAGCCAATTGAATCTTTGTGGCATCATCATGCATGTTCTGGATCCTCAAGTAAACTTCCAACTGCCTAATCCAGTTGTCAAGCTTTTCTGCATTCACTTCACCATTAAACATAGGCAATTCGAATTTTACATCAAGCTTCAAAAAAGGACTTTTTGTGGAGGATCTATGTTTATGCACAGAAGAAGAAGACGAGGATGAAGAGGAAGGAGGTGATGATGGGGGTGGTGGATCACCATTACCTCCATGTCCTTTCTTGGAATGATCATCATCCTTCTTACCTCCTGAAGAACCCTCTCCTTAAAGTGAATGTTTGGACCCTTCTCCAGCCAATTTCTCATTTCTTTCTTGGTACAATATCCTCACCATTTCAGTGAGGTCCAAGAAAGCCTTTCTGAAGACTCTTTCTTCTTCTCTTGGATCTGTGTTTGTAGGAATTTATCCTTCCTATGCAGACATTCTTGAAGCTTCTGCTGAGACTCTTGAGGGTGAAATTGAAGGTGAAGGTGATGGCTCTCTGGCCTTCCTCCTTGACTGAGGATTCTCCCATTCTCTAGTCAACTATCCTTCCCCTCTTTTAAGTTCCAACCTGGTAAGCATCAATACTTGCAAGACAGTTAGAAGATCTTTGCATAAAAACAATCAAAAGACAACTACACCAGAGATTGACTAAAAGAGCATTTATCTACTTTGCAATTGTATAACAAGAGCATTTCGAAGGCTTCCTGGCTTGTTTTAGGCTCTGTCTATAGCTTATTTGACTGCTCTTGATACAAAGAAACAACAACATAGCTCTGATACCAACTTGATCTGAATTTTAAACTACTTGAAAAAGGTTTGCAAGGTATTCAATTCAATAGTAAACATGTTTAAAAGATTCCATGTCTTGCAGTAAAGAAACAAATGACATTTCCAGTTGTTCATGATCCATTCAAGCATAGCAGAAATTTCCTTTTACTATTTAACACATTAAAATGATTTTTTTTTGCAAAATAAATACACCACAGATGCAAAAGAAGTTGATGAAGCAGTTCACCCCTCCTGGGCTACGTCTGCTGGGTCCAAGGCTCCCAAATGGGCCACTCCTCATTTTAATTAAATGCTCAAAATGAATTTACAGCTGAATATAAATCTCTATATGTGAAATAGACTGTAAAATTGGATTCAAAACACATGAATCCTTCAGGATTGACTATTGGTTCACCTCCAATGGATACCTGCAACCTGAAACAGTTCTCACAATACTGGGCCCTAGTGGCTCCTAGAACTTCCACGGCTCCAAAACCTATTCAAATGAACTCTGATTGCTGAAATACCTATGCCAATGGCTTCAGAATGTCCAAAATACCCAAAATAAAAAAAAATAAAAATTCATCCAAAACCGCCTTTCCTAGCCAAAGTTATGGCCATTTTATGATAACTTCCAGTTTCCCCTAAAAGAACTCCAGCTAACTTTAGTGGAGCTCCGCCAATTATGGCAGGATTGCCAAATTTGGCGCTCTGCCAAAAAATCCGCCAACTAAAACTGCAGTTAAATGACCACAAATTCTGCATGTGACCACGTTGCAGTTATCCTTGGATTGCATGCCCGGTGGTTAAGGTTTGGCCCTTGGTTCCTGGGCGGAGGTCATATGGAGGCGGGGCTGGCCCCCTTCTTTCCCGCCCGTAGCACATTTCAAAACTTAAATTTTAAATGTTTGCATTATATTTCAAGGTGCATGGCTGTGGCCCAATGGTAATATGTTGAATTTGTGGTGGGTAGGTCGGGGGTTCAATCCACTACCCACCAAAAACAACTTTACATGCGCGCCCAAATGCTTATGTCAGCTGATGTCATCTTGGGCCATGTGGCAGCCTCCAGGCTTGCCACATGGTGGCCTCTGATTGGCCCGTCCCAATGGAATATTCGATGGAATATTCCAAGGAATATTCCATGGAAGATTCTTTTTTTTAATTTTTTTGAAAATTCAAAAATTAAGGGTCATTGGGCGATTTTGGTTTTTACATAACTTTCACATACGGTGACCGTTTTTCGAACCGTTTGCGGCACTGGAATTGGGAGGAAAAGCTATATCCATTCGTTTAGGTTTGAGCCAATTTTGATCACTTTCATTTTTGAGCATTTTTCGACACTTGGGACATGAGCCCCTTATCAATTCACTTAAACCTTCGCGATGAGATCTTAACCGTTCATCCCGTTAGTTAACCTTGTTTGCCCATCTACCTACGTAACCTCCTATGATCAAATCCCCGCCATTCATTTACCTTTCACCCGACTGATCCAACGGTTCTTCTGCATTGTTTCTCCCTCACATCCTTCGTTCGCTGATTTCAACCTCCTTTTGCTTTCTCCGATTGAAACCTAATTTAGCCTAAGTTTCTTTGCTACACCTTAGTCCAATTTAATGTTTTTACTTTTGCAACTTAGATAATTAGCATTAGGTTAATCGTAATTTAGCAATTCTGCTTATAATAGTTGTTTAATTGATTATTGAGGTTATGGTATAAGTTTAGCATTTTATGTTGTTTTATTCATTACTTTAGTAGAATTAGCTCTCTCTTAGAATAAGGTTTTCTCTCCTTCCATCAAAGAATTAAGCTTCTTCTGACTCTATAGAAGCTTGGCTTGGAACCCCTGGGGTCTTTTGCTAGATAAATAGTGACAACAGGCATGACCTTCACTTCTTCTTCTGCATATAGCACTATCACCTCCAAGTTTGTACGAACCTTGGGTTGATAAGTAAAGTAGGTAGCCCTGGGAGTTGCAATAGTATTGTTGCAATACCTAGGCTCATCACTTAGGCATCTTGTGAAAAATAGCTGAAAGAGCCAATGGTCCTTGAGTCATCCATTCAAGATTTGGGTTAGCCATCTCTTTGTCCTCTTTGTCTTCTTCCTCTCCTTTGAAATTTCATGGTTCTGGATCTGAGTCTGTCGGCTTGTCTCCACCTCCACTTCCTCTGCTGCCTTCTCCTCCGCCTCCTATACTAAAGTTTGATCCCAAGACCACAAGAGTGCCTTATTCATCTTCAAAGAAGATTGTAGGTTCCTCTCCATCTTCAATAGCTTCTTCCAAGCCTTCAAGAGTAGCAAGGACTGTTTCTTCCACCGATGGTACAACAACCCCTGTGGGTGTGACTTTTGGCTTCTTAGATGCGTGTGGAAGATGTTGTATCTAGGATCAATCTGATTGCTTTTGCAAACTGGCGAGTGATGGGACAGATAGAGCGAAGGTGTTGACATGAAATGATATGTTCAATTCTGAGAGGTGAGGAGTAACCAACTATTGAGTCATGAGAGAGGGAGTGTAAGTTACTGCCTTGACCATATGTTTTATGAGTGAGTGAGAGGGGAATTTTGGCCATGTACAACTAGTTGCACTCCTTCTAGCACCATAAATGTTGGCATTGTTGGACCCACCAACAATTAGGGGATCACCCCGATATGAAGTCCCAACTAGACCTCACACCATTTGGTGTGGGAGTCCCATCCAGTATGATGGCTTGGTTGCCATTATCTTAAGGATTTACCTCAACTCTTGCTAGTCAGCACAGGAGAGTGGCTCGTTTTGTCTTCAAGAAGTGAGGTTCGCGTGCTTGGTGAGTGTAAGTGTACTTGTGTCAATGGTTCTTTCATTGTGAGGGGAAAAAAGTGAAGGTGAGTTCCAGGTTGAAAGGGATCAGTCGCAATTCAGCTAGGAACACACAAGACAAAGGACATACATAGCTTCTGGTGGAGAATTCCACTTGGATGTGGCAACCACAACATACAAGGTAAGATAACACTTACAACATTCATGGATCAGTCCAAACGAGTGCAACAGTTGTTACAGCAAGGTTCATGTGAAAGATCTGTCTGATATCCGGCAGAGTAGTCGACATGGACGGGACAACATTAGTAGCATATACAACACATTTCCATTAATAGATTATGCATTAAAACAAATGAATCAGCTCATATGTAGAACACAAGTTAAAGCAACATGTATTACATGTGTTAAAGATTAGTCTTACAAAAAATACAATACATGTGTGAAAACTTGTTGGCCTATTGACAGGCTTCTGAATTAAGCATAAGTTCCAAGACACATTGTTACACCATACATCACTAACCCCATCAACGGGGTGTTGGAGCCACTACTTACTCCTCAAAGAAAATATTACAGACTCTCTTGGATATGTGGGAGGAGCTGAGGTGAAAAGTTAGTTCATGTACAAATGAGGGGGGTATTTATAGCCAAGGGTGAAACTAACCCTTGTGGTTGTTCGACTACCCTCATGACCATTCGAATTCCATGACTTTTCGACTTACATGACTCTATGTTCAACAAATGGGCCTCTTGGACTTCCACATTACATCACATTGATTAACAACAAGCACATAGTGGAGATGTGGGTAACATGACTCATGACTTGACTCGACATGACTTGACATGATAATGTTGGTACATTCATGCTACTACTGGAGTGCATGCCAAGCTATAGTGCTGCTGAGTGATGGATGTCTTCATGGTGTATCATATCTTCACCTCTGCATGGTGAAGTGCGCGGAGTCTTCAATGGTCCTTGGTTTTCTTGATGAAGCTTTAGTATGTTGTTCCTTGCTTTCATGCTGGAAGGCTTAACAGGCTCACTTATTCGCGGTGCATGTTCATCGCGTTCATCCGCTTCACATGCTTCATTCGTTTGTCTGTTGGTGAACATGTCCATCTACATGTGCTCCCTTCATTCATCCCATTCGTCATCTTTACATGTTTGTTGGTGTACCTATACATGTAGTCACTCATGACGACACAATATCAAATCCAAAACTTCTTAGTCTACCATGACACATGATCATTTGAATGTAGGTGACCAGGAGAGGCAACAGGGTTTTGATGTGGGATGATGGCTCTAGGAAACTATTGATGAAAAATGCACAAGAGTCATTAAGAGATGGAGACAAACAATCTGAGTCGGTAGTGAATATCTGCAAGGTTTGGCTTGGGTGGGAGGTAAAATTGTGCAAGGCAGGCATCCTCTGTGCATTTTCCGGAATGAATAGTCAGCAAGGGCTAGATAGCCAGATTTGCGCAATTTTCCAGAGGAACAAGCTAGGCTGCATGAAGGGTCAGCAAGTAGGGATTGCAGAATTTTTCTGGGGAACTTCTCGGGAGATTAGCCACCATAACTGCGCAATTCCCAGAGGGAACTGCCAATTGGCTGTTAGGGTCACTGGCAGCTAGAACTGCACAATTCCTAAAGGGAACTTCCAGTTGGCTGCTATGGTCACTGGCATGTAGAACTGCTAGTTGGCTGCTAGGGTCATTGGCATCCAGAACTGCCAGCTGGCTACTGGCATCATTGGCAGTAGAAACTTTGCAATTCCTAGAGGGAACATGCAGTTTGCTGCTGGGAGCTGCTAGCTGGGAAAATTGCAGTAATGCCAGAAGGTCGGCCTATTGATCATCTCTGCCCAATTTCTAGGTTGAGTTGACTGATGGCCAGAGGGAGGCCTGCTCATGAGCACTGCGCAATTTCTAAGATGAACACTCGGTCAACCATCCAGGTAACCAACATTAGTTCTATTTGATTTTCTTGCGAGCAGTGCAACTTGAAAGAACTAGCTTGATGCTTCTATACTATTCTGGTTGAAAGTGGATCAAGTCGAAAGTAGGGTGATGGTATGGCTGTTAGTGAGGAGCCTGGTTGTCAGAAATTCAGCAAAAATGACTAAGTGTGTGAACAACTGAAAGATGCATATGTGATCATACAAACACACACTCGCATGACTTGACGATGAACGACCAAACCATCCAAACACACGTGTGTTATAGACATATTTGGGCACTGCAACCCCAATCACATATGTCCATAAAATAAGGGATTCTAAGTCCCTAAAAGTGTTATTTCATACCCTAAAGGAACAAGGTAAGCTGATTACATCATCTCCGAGAAGTTCTCCATGAAAAACTGCTCAAAACTGGTCAAAACTGGACCATCTCACCCGCTCCATGGTCAAAGTGGGATGCATCCCACCTAATGCACATGGGGGATGCGATTCATACTAAAAATCCTTTCTATGGGGTACGATGGGCGAGAGTAGACAAATGGCAGAGACAGTTTGCAAGGTGGGTGATCATGGAATCTTTCAGAAACTTCTCCTGTCACACTTGCCTCTCTGAATTTGCCTAGGGATGAGTAAGAGATCATGAAATATCCAATTGGAATTGAGAACTATTAGAGAAATGACACTAATCAAAAACCTAAAAGCTAACTCACCCACCTGCAAACATCTATCTATGGATCCCTCATCCTAGAGATCGAAGGGGCTGGAATTTTGCATCTTGTAAGGAAGTGCTATTGGTTTCTTTGTGGAACATCATAGTGTTGGGTGATCTAGCTTTTCATGAGGTGAAGAAGGGCTTTCATGCTGGGAGTATGGCGCTGGGTTAGATCAATGGGTTGTAATCCTCCCTTCTACTACTTCTATTAATAAAGCTATTTGAGTTTTCCTCCATATTCTTGTATGTCTTTGAATGTTGAATTGATATATGGATTTTTATGGTCAATATATATCTGATCCTATATTTTTTATGATTGTAGATATCTATGCTTTGATGGTATTATGTTGCTTTGACTCTACAAGTGTTATTTGAAGTGAGACAAGTGAGGAAGGAGCAGCAAAGATTTGTCAAAGGGGAGAGGAAACAAGTAAGGAGCCAAGTGAAAGACTGAGGTTGGTACTCTCTGCTTCTCTCTCATCTACTTCTCATAAAGGAAAACACAAGTAACTTTAGTTTGTTTGTTTCTAAGATAGCTACCCGTCTTAGTGGGACTACCAGCTCTGAATGGACACTAGCTTTCCCAATAACAAAATTGCGACTCCACTGGGGAGCGAATAACTTGTTTGCTTGTTTATATTTGTTTTCTTTATAAACTATAGACGAAGCCTGAAGTCAAGCTAGCTAGCCTTCGAACTGCTTTTGCTATGCAACTGCAAAGTAGATCAATGCTGCTTTGGTCCATCTCTAGTTTTTTTATAAACTGAACAATTGAATTGCAAACATCGTAATTTCCTTGGTGGTGGCTCATGTAACCTCATTAGATCAGCCCCTATGTTTTGTATTTACTGACTATCATTAGCTCAACCTAAATCCTTGAACTAAGCTGCAAACTATGACCAAAATCCAAGTTAAAGTCTCATCCCTAGACCATCGCACTGTCTCCTTTTAACAGTCTGGATGCATCACACCTCCCATGTGCTGTAGGTGAGATGCATCCCTATTTCCCTCTGTTACAGGTGCGATGATTAGATAAGACTATTTCTGCCTACATATTTTGGTTTTTCTTCATTCTCTTCAACTTTATTCAGGATTTTTGTTGTCTGTGATCAGTATACCACTGTTGAAACTCCCTTCCTTTGCATTATTCAGCCTCCATTGTACAAAGAATTGTGAATGTTTTTATGTTTTTTTCGCCATTCACAGTTCTCCTTTACAAACAGTAGCTTAATCGAATTGTCGTCTCTTGATTTGAAAGTGTCGCAAGTGTCATTTTCAATCAAAGAAAAGAATCCTTCTCTTTTTTATGGTCGATTACACTGTTACTCTTGTATTTGATTTGAATTAATAGTATTTCAAAGTGTCGAAAGCAGTTTTCAAATTGAAGTTGAAAGTGTCACTCTTAGCCTTCCTTTCATTTTATAAATTTGAAATCGAAAAGTGTCGTCGGAGCCTTCCTTTCATTTTTTGAATTCAAAATCGCAAAGTAGTCTTCCTTTCATTTTTTGAATTCGAAATTGCAAAGTATCGTCTTAGTCTTCCTTTCGTTTTTTGAATTTGAAATCGTAAAGTGTCATCTTCGTCTTCCTTTCGTCTTTTGAAGACAAAATTGTCAGTATTGTCACTTTGAGAGAAAAGATAGTTCAGATTTGTACTTAGCATTCTTTATGTCACTCACACATTAAGAAAGCAGAAAACAAATACATGCATGTGCATTTGCATTTAGACTGCTTGTTGATTTTGATTTAGGACAGTGCATCTAGTGTGTGCTCTATGCTCTATGTTGAAATAATTTCGCTCCTCTTTCTTTAGTAGCTAGGATTTTCATTGCAAAAAGAAGAGTAAACGACTGTTTATCTTCTTAGATTACATATTTAGGAATTGTATATCTACATCACGCAGTGAACCTTAAAGGAAAACTTCTTAAGAAAGATCAACTGTAAAATAAATTCAATGAACATAAAAATGCTTTGGAACCTAATGCACAACATTTAGAAGTCGAGGCTAGAGATGTATTCCAGCATCGTAAAGCCTGGTAACTATTGCTTTCATCGTAGGTTGGGTGATTCCTACTCTTTGAGACGAAAAGTGCCAGTATGGACTTGTGCTCCCACGTACTGTCAAGTATATATTGGGAGACCACAATAGGCTATATCCTTTATCCTCAAGAAGCCATGTCTGCCGCCTGATAGATCGCAATGCACTAAACACAGCATTCAAGAAGATTGACTCCCGTACCATAAAAAGTATTCTGCAGTTTTGTGATTGGTTTGGTAATCCCTCTGTCTAGATTTCCATAGTAGTCTCTTTTGTTCCTTTTCAATCTCCTTAAAAGAAAAGGTCCATCTGAGCACTTGTCACTTCAGGCTCATTATATCAAAGGCGACTAGAGTCATCTTTAGCTTTTTCTCGACTCTTAAAAATTGAAAAAGAAAGTTGTGTCAAAGCATTGTAAAATTCATTTAATTCGAAATCACTTTTTCCCCTTTTTTGAGTTGATCAAGTAATCCGAAATCATGGAAGAAAGTCAATCAAAACCTCATCGTTCATGGAGACTAACAAGTCAACCATCTTTGACTCTAGAAATGAAGCCATTCTGGGCCAAGCGAACTTGTTTAACTGGGTCAAAGTTCCTTGATTTGTTTGAAACTTGTGTTTCGACATCCTCATAGACTCTAGTTGCTCCAACCATTTTTGGTATCCCTACCTCTATAGAAGAAGTTCCGTGGTTACAAGAGGACATTAGAACTGATCCTAGTGTAACAGTAAACACTTCTATTCCTGAACCAACTCCATCTAGGGTTGATTCGGAAGGTGTTACCCATCCAACATCTGTCGCTGCAGAGTCTATACCTTCTTTGGCACCAGAAACAGTTTACGGACCTGACGATCTACCTCTTCCAGATTGACTAATTACTATAGAAGAGATTACGGCGGATCTTCCATCCAGTACTCCATTGCATTTTGGAACTGGGATCCACCTATATCCTTCTACTTCAGCAGATAGTTTGCCTTCATCGCAAGTTCCTGTAGAATCGCTAGGAAGTCTTTTGGATAGATTTGATATGTCTGAACAACCCTCGACATCTAGGACTATGTCATATAACACAGCAGCAGCAGAACCTCCTGCCTACACTCTGACAATGTTTGCTGGTATACCATCTATCCCAACTAGCTCTCAACTGCTAGATGGAGTCCACCTAGGGATTGTTTCGACAATATGGTCTGTTCCCGTTTGTTCATCTGGAATAATATCTAGAATTTCTTATGTTGAGTCTCAGCAAATTGATCCTTCGCAACAGTATCAATTTGGGCAGTCTGGTCTCTGAAGGCCAATCTTTCTTTTCAGCACTGGATTGTCGCTGTATGGGGGACAGTATGCCCTTTCGTTGTTCCCTCTGGGAGAACAACCATACGAGAGTTCACAACAGAATTTGGGTCAAGCTGGAATTACATCCAGTGGTTGGGTGCCAATACTGCCTCAACAACCAAGAGTTTTATACTCAATGCAACCAAGTCTACTTGTGTATAATATCCCCACTACACCGACTATTATGATGGTGTCACAAGTACAAGCATTTCCTGTTGTATGCCAACCTCAAGTTTCTCAGGTCATAATACAACAACCTCTTGTCTCCATGACACAACCACAATCACCGATTAGTGGCTCCTTAACTAGAGTGACTCAGGCTCAAACGAGTACTATTACCTCTCATCTTGGTCAGACAGCTAGTATTGGACACCAGCAAATGGCTTCACAACCATGGCTGGTACAATATCAACAACCACAATTCCAACAAGATTACCGAGGACCTGAGCAACAAAGCTTAGCAAGTAATGGGTAGCCATAATTCAAAATGGTCAACATCAATCATATCATAATGGTTGTACCCAGAAACCTTATCAAAGTTATTAGCATCAAATACATTATGCTGGTATGCAAATACCCACTGCTCAGGCAATCCCATCTTATCCTAGGTATGCTTCGCCGAACCTAAATCAATAGTTTCCCTTTCTGGCGACTTTGGAATTACCAGATCTAAATCAGCTAACAAACGATCTAATTGCTTACGCCCCTTGGTGGCCAGTGATTCCTCATAAACTTTTGTTAGATATTCCTAAATTCAATGGAAATCTGGGTGAACATCCATCGAATCATGTGATGACCTTTCATCTATCGTGTTCATCCAACACTCTTAACGATGATTCTATTAGGCTTTGCCTTTTTCAGCGAACGTTAAGTGGTCCGACAGCAAAATGGTACATCAAATTGGCTAGAGCTTCATTTGATAACTTCAGCACCCTTGCCACCACCTTTTTAACCCATTGTTAGTTACCAATAAGGTATGAAACAAGAATGGAGCTTCTTATCAATTTCAAGCAGACGACAGCCGCTCACATATCTGATCATATTCATGAGTGGCGACGTCGTCATTGAATGGTAAAAACATATGTTCCTGATCAGCTACAAGATGAATGGTTTATTAAGTCATTGCTACCTTATATTACAGAAAGTGTGGCTAAAGGGGGGGTTATCACTGAAGAGGAAGTCATTGCTCATGCGCAATATCTAGACTTGATCTATACTCAGTCTGGTACGCTCTATGACAAAATCCCTAATGCTCCTAGACCAGAGTTTTCCATTCCTCCTCCTCCTAATTCAAACAAAGACTCATGCCAACAATGGCGTGATAGGTACAACAATTACGAAAACCACAAAGGGTACATCTAAGAAAGCCAGCACGGTTTTCGGTCAAAAGGAAAATGAAGAACTTCTTGCCTCGAAGGTTAATGCCATGTCGACTGACAAGGGAAAAGAACCAAAGCAACCAGGGGGCAAGAAGAAAGGGAAAAGCAAAAAGAAGAAACATGATGATTCGTCTCCTAAAAAATCTTCTCCAAACCCTTATGGACAAACGAAACCCAGTCATCCATGCTTTATATGCAATGAGGATCTGTTGTGGCCAGCAACAACCCCCCCTTTTTCATTTAAGTGTTTGTCCAAAATGCTAAATGAATGGGGACCCCTAGTTTAATTTTGAGAAAAATCAAGTTTTCCTTCTTCAAAATAAAGTTACCATCGTAAGCTTAGAGAGGTCTTTCGAATATTTTTAACCTAAGTGTACGATAAGGTAAAGGTCTTTAAAAAATTGCATTACAAAAATATAGGAAATGCCTTCATTCCCTTATAATATTGGTATGCGCAACGCCCCCATGTTAAGCCTAATGTCGCATCGCAGTAAAGTAATGTTCATAAGGAAAAACCTCAAGATCTGCCGATCTGTGATAATACCGATCACAAGATCGCATATTGCAGAAATAAACTGGCAATACTTAACAAACATCAAACTTCTGCGACCCGCGATGTTGCAACCTACGATGTTGCGATCACTGCGATGGCACAATCTGCGATCTGGCGATTTGCGATTAGCGTGACTTGCGATGGCATGATCTTCAATGTAACATAAGCAAATCATGAATCATTTAATCACAAATCCTTCGGGCGCGCCATTCAAAGAAAAGCCACTTACCATAGTCTGACCCCAGATCATGTGCTTTTAATGATAGTAAATGGATTAGTTGTCAACTATTAAATGAAATGAAGATGCGTGCTTTTCTAAAAAAATATTTCACGTAAGGTGGCATATTTGGTATATTAGTTGCATTTAAAACTCTCCCATCACCTTTCTCAATCAGTCATTTCCACTTCGCTCGTAATCTACAGGAACTAAGAGATAAGAAGATTCAAAAGTCGAACGCAGGAGCAAATGGGAAAGAAACATAAAGCCCAAGGCTCTGAGACGAAGGAAAAGACGAAGGAGATGGCGCCCTTGTATACAGACACTGCATGCAATAGGGACACAGGAATTTCGACCTGGGAAGGCATGTATAGGCTGCTAGAGGAAGAAAATCCTAAAGTAATGAAGGTTGATAGTGCCGCGGGATCAAAAAACTCTTTTGAGGCATCTTTAGAAGAGTTGGCATGTTCATTTCTTCACCGAATAACAACTACACCCAAGATTTTTCCATATACAGATATGATCAGATGGATACTTGACAATGCAGAGTTACAAGGCAGACAATTCAAAGTTCAGGGACATGGGCTCATAGGATCATTCGCCGTGCAAGAATTAAAGCTTATGTATCATCTTCCTGAGCCTTAGATGACCTACAATGCGCAATTTGTCAAGAAATTTGCAGCAGAGAACCCAAATCTGGCAGAAACCACTAAGGAATGGACCAGAAGAGAGGAGCCGCTAAAAAAGGACAAAAACAGTTTGTACAGCACTGGTTCCCACACATCTCCGTATTGTTTTGGTGCGGCCATGCTCTACAGGCTGTTTGGGATGCCAGAGATAAATAAATTTTCGTCTGAATGGCTACCACTCATAGATGCCGCCACGAACGCCGATATCGTGGATTGGGCCAAAATATTTTCTGATAACCTATACACTGCTGTTATGAATTACCGGTCTAAGAGATCCTTGTCTCAAAGGGTCTATCCTCCTTTTATCTATCTGCTTATATTATGGATTCTATTTGCTATGTATCTAAATTCCCAACTATGGGTTGGAAATGGACTACCCAGGACCCGTCACCTATTCATGTTTATCACAAAGTATTATGAGATTCCCAGTTTGACCCTCACTTCTATCAGATTTGCCACGGGCTCATCTTACCCCTATATAGGATGATGTATGGTGAAGAACCCCCGAGGAGCTCACCCGAAGCGCAAATAGACATCATCTCCATCGCAAGATGGTTCAGAGAAGAATGGTTCACTTATATTAGAGTGTTTGGGAGCACCATGCCTCCACATGTCCTACCTCTATATGTCCCCGACAAAATTTTGGCTTGGGAAATTGCCTATCAGACTTGCTCAGAAGGTGGCCTGACCAAAGAGCTTAAAGACAAGAAGAAGGCCATATGGCCTCAGTTTCCTGTAGCTTGTGGGGCCTTCTCATTTTTCGATGTAGGACACGCTTTTTCCGAAGTAGAGAATGTGACGTCTCTACAGTTATTTAAATTCCCCGCTCGACCTTTTAACCTAAATAATGTTGCCCATGATTTCACTATAAGTGTCAGAATAAAATTGTTCGTTGGAAAGAAAGATTTATTTGATGATTTGTTTCAAAGTAAAAGTTCATTCCAGGAAGTTTTGCGAGAAGCTCGGTCGAGGTTACCCCAGATGACCTCCAAAGATTTTTGTTGTTCAGAGAAAGAAGGCTAGCCAGTGTTCCCCTAGAAAAGCTGCGACTGCTCACTAGAGAGCCTACTCCCAGTGTCAGCCTCAGCAGAAACTCCAGTACTTCCAAATCCAAATCTAACGTTGCCCAAGGAACGCCTGAGCATTCTAAAAAGTCTGCAAGCGACCAAGGAAAAGGTGAAGAAACCGCCAAAGATACAGCTCAGTCAAGTGTAATGTCGCAACATCAAGTTATCGCCTCCCCACCAAGAGATGTCCCTCCTCCCGTCATCAAATCGCCACTCGTCAAAACAAAGCTCGACAAAGAATGGGAAAACTTCAACGAGCTAATCAGCCTTGAAGGGCAAGTCCCGAGAACACCTGTGAGCGATGCACAGGTAACACAGAAAATGGTTTTCAACCATGGTCGGTAGTGTCTCAGAAACGGAGCACAGTCATATCGCTCCGCCCTCTGAGCTCCTACTTAGTGTAGAGGAAATTCCCCCACTGGATGTATTCTATAGTCCCCAACATAAAGCAGTGGTGAGGAGACAAAGAAAGAAGAGAAAGCTGGAGAATACGCTGTCACAGGACGCTGAAAATTTAGACATCTTATGGAAAGACCCTAACAATAACCCGATAGAGAATCTCAAGAAGTTGTCTCAGATCGCAGGAGCGTACACTTCTGCGACTATCGACAAGGCGTCGGAAGTTCAGCAACTGTTAAAGGAACAAGAAAACCAAATACAGCTACTACAACAACAGCTACAACAAGCCAATGCCAGTATTGAAGCGTCCAAACAACTCGAGAAACTACAAGAAGACTTCTAGCAAATGCAGATAAGCTATCAAAGAAGCCTAGACGAAAAAGGAAAGAAATTGCAAGCTTTACAAGAAATACATAAGGACGAGCCCAAGCTTGCCGAATTTGTTTCAGAGTCTACTGGCTTAAATGAGTAACTTCTGCAGCAACAGGAAGAGTTGGGATGTGAAATATCGCAGTGGAGTCACTATTGCGAGCTGAGCGATAAACTCACCAATCAAGTGACAAACTTGCGAAGTGACTACGACCAGGTTGACAGACGAGTGACAGCGTATCTAGCTTGGCAAGATGGAGAGGAAGGGAAGAGAGAAAATGCACCCAGAATAAACAAAAGCCATAAAGAATTGCTCTTTAACAAATGGGACGATCAAATCAGGCAGGCAGAACAGGCAGCAGAGACAACGGCGACACAGGCAAGCGTTCTTATCGACTGTGTAAATGAAAATTTACACAGAGCCAACTTAATCACAGAAACCACCCCGGGATACCTACCAAACAAGTCATGAATAGAGGCAGAATGGAAATAGAAGGCGCAAGAAAACGAAAAAGCGATCCAGGCATTGAACAGGTTGAATTGGGAGTGTTATTGGGCATACTTAGTCAAGCCACACAGTCAATGGATGACTGTGAAATGCATCATAAACTCAGCCGAGAAAGTAGTGCCAGCTCTCATAGATTCCGTTTTCGCAGCCCAACTCAGTGTAGAAGTCAGCCAACCGACTCTTCTCAAATCCATGATGAACACTTGCAGTTTTAAGGACCAAATTCAGAAGTAGCTTATTTTTAGTATTTTGTTGTTTCTTTTT